>JANIJG010009941.1:0-42478 GCA_024611175.1 Megaceryle torquata
AGACATTCAAGGTGGGGCTTGACAGAGCTCTGAAAAACTTGCTCTAGTAGAAAATGTCCCTGCTGTCAGCAGGGGGGTTGGACTAGATGACCTCTAGAGGTCCCTTCCAACCCAGACATTTCTGTGTTTCTATGTTTAAACCACAGCTTGAACCCATACTCTTTTCCCTGTAGGCTTTTTTTGTACTTAGGAAAAAGCTATTGTATCAAACTATCCCAGAGTTTCTCACCTTGTTTGATCTGCAAAGCTTAGTAGGTCACCCATCTCTCATAGTGTAAATGCATTTGGAGTCAGTGTATGCATTTGGAGTAAGTGACTGCAGCTTGCCCCAAATGTCCAGACACATTCCTATTAGCTCTAGCCTTTCTCACTGCAGTTTAAGGTACTACCCAGCTATGAGCTGTTCTGACATATGAGCAGACTGGCTGAGCTGAGGGAGAACGAGCTCAACTCATAAATCAGATGTATGCTTACTCTCTCATTATCTTTGTGAAAAGTCAAACTACAGGCAAATATTACCTCCCAGGGTTTGCATTACAGCATATGTGCAATCCTTTGCACTTCAGGAATTCAGATTGCATATCTGAGTTGGAAATGTTATTTCCTTCTTTTGCATCTGGTTTCTGCTGGCATCTGGAATCCAGATAGTTGAGAGTTGGCTCTCAGTAATTTTGAAAGTGATACCAGGGACTAAAGCTAAGGAGAGAGTTGCTGTTAAGATTGTTGCTTTTTATCTACTGAAATCCTTTGGGAACGTAAAGGGAAGCTCTTGAGACTGCATGGCCTCTGGGCCAAGAATCTGTCATCTTGGTGGGGAGCTCAGAGCTCAACTGGATGATGAGACAGGTTGCATAAACTGAATGGATAAAAAATTATACCTGTGCTAAAATCAACCCTATAAGACACAATGCTACTTAAAAGCAGCTAGATTTTGCAATTCTTGCTCATACTGATGACATCAATGGTATTAATTAAGTGAGCGGGTGTTTATTGAAATGAATAAAGACTGTGCTATGTAGCATTAAATGCACCCCAGTTGGGCTGGAGGCTGGGGAGTTCATGTTCATGACTAATGCTTAGTGCTTGCTAAGAAGAGCTGGGAGTGCCAGCAAAGGAACTTCCAGCTCCTGGGGGGAAAGCCTTTACTTTCTGTGCATTAATTGCCTTGCTTGTTGTGAAGGAAAAACTGAGCTCTCTAGCATACCCTCCAAAGGCTTCCTACCTCAGGAAGAGCTGTGGGAGGTTTTGTGTGCAAATGCTCCATAAGAAGACAAGACCAAGAGAATGGAAAAATTGTGTCTCTATAGCAAACACCCCCAGAGAGAAATTTCAAAGGATGTTGGTCCTACAAAGCTGGAGGTATGTGCTTAACTTTGCACACTCAGAGAGGCCCCATTGACTAAACATATTTCAAATCATTATATGGTCTATGCCTTACCTTGTAAGCTCTTTTAGTCCCAGATTTTGTCTGCCTCTTTGGCCAAGATTTTGTTTCAGACGGTGCATCCTTCCAAGCACAACATTTGTGGCAGTGTAATGGGTAACCCTATTTCTACAGCACAGGAAACCCAGAAGTTGTTTCCATGCTCCGAGGCTAGATAGCTCTCTACCATATGCTGGAGGCCAAATTTCCTTGCAGAGTGTGCTTCCTGGCCTCTGGGGGAGACGTGAGCCTGTCTCCCTGTATGTAGGGAGGGCCTGGGAGCACTCTGCTCCTCTGCAGCCCTCCCAGAGTGCCTCATCTCTGCTGGTGTAGATCCTATAACAGAACTATCATGATTTTATTCAACAGAGGCTTTAGCTTTTAATTTTGCATGATTTTGATGAGCATCCTAATGAAAAAAAGCTGCCTGGAGGTGAGTTTTGCTTTGACATTCTGAGGTTTCCAGGTGTGTACAAAATGTATTAACAACAAACAAAACCAGATTTGTACTTTGTGGACCAAAGATATCTGTCCTTAGACTATACATGACTTCAACATACCATACACAGTTGGTTTTAAAAAATCCACTTGCTTCCACCTCACTGAATATAACATTGTGATGACGGTTGCTGTCATAGTCCTCAGTGCTGCAAACTCATAGTGTCACAGCAAGTTTAAGGGTTTTTTTTAACAATTTCCTGTTGTCTCAGGGTAGAATTTTTCATGTTTGCCCTTCATCACCAGCCTAGTGACAGTTTACTGGCAGCTATGAATAAGGTACAAGGTAAAACTGAAAGCTTTGGAGTATTTGTTCCCATCAGCACAAAAATCTAGATGCCTTTCAGGGAGGCCTGGGCGGACTGAGTCCTGGGGTAGAAACGTCCAGGACAGAGGGAGGCTCTCAAAAAAAAAGCAAAGCTCACATTTTCCCAAGAGGCAGGGGTGGGACACTGCTCTCTTTAAAGTGCAACTGATAACCAAAAGAGGGAAAGATAACAATAAGCAAAACAAGAAAAAAAAATCCCCAACCTAGAAATACTAGAAGGATGCCTTCTTATACCAGGTTATATTTCCTATTACATGACCTTTTTATGATGCTCCCTTTCGTATATCAGTCCCTCACAGGAACAATGAAATTGCAGCATGTCTGTGTTGTGTGACACCAAGTTCTAATATCCAAACTTATGAAGAGATATTCTGACAAAGAGATGTACATGAGGAGCTGGAGGCTGCTGAGAATGGGGCCAAGCAAAATATTTGAAACTGACTTCTAACTTGTAGTGAATTACATTGTGGAAGTTTTGGATTTATTGAACACTCCTGATAGACAAAGAAATAACTTCTCAAAAGCAAATAAACATCCAAGCCTTTCTTTAGAAAGACTCTAACAAGGGGAAGAATTCAAATTTCAAGTATAAACCAAGATATGTAGAACAGGAGTAAACTAGAAAATTCTGCCTTTTCTGTATTCTGAGAAGATGTATTAATTTAGAACAATATCCTAATGTACCAGTGCCATGGGTAACAGGTATAGGTTGTGGCACTCTTAAGTGCTTCTTGATATCATAGAAGTATAGGCTGCTTCCATGGTACTGAACATTTTGTTTTGGTGGACTTTTTTCTGTTTTGTACTTGTGTCTCACTAATATCCAGTGCAATCCAGTGAGCCAGATGAGGTATATTAGTCAGGACATAGAAGAGAATAAGCACTGTAATATTTTGTTATGCTGAAGACACCTGGTGTCTATGGCAGATATGATGATTGGGGAATTTAAGAACAGTTTGTGGGTTATAGATCCCAATATCTAAAACTCCATTTATCAGAATCATTTTTGTGTTGCTGCTACCTTCTACCCTCTGACTTGGACTAATGTTCCTAAGAGGACCTGGCACAGGGTTCACAATAGTTAGCAATGTCATTGCAAAGCACTCATTCTGAGCAATAAGACCTCTCCTGTCAAGTCAAACTGGTTCATCACTGCATAACTTAGTTTGGCAATGCTGTCACCTGGCAAAGTACTGTCGTCATTAGGTGGGGTGAATCAGGAACTGATCTGACAGAGGATGAGAATGTATGCTCTTGAATCATTTTAAACCTTGAATCATTTTAAACCTCAATCAGCTTATACAATTTAGGAACAGCCTGCAGGAGGAAATCCATAAGACAGGGAGATCCCAGCAGTGTTGAATGCACATGAACTATCAAGGACACCCAAGAGGGTGGATGAGCCAAGGGGCTAGGGACAAAAACTGGTCAGTAAAGATGTCTGTCATTGGAACTCAATTAAAGCTTAAAAAAAAGGTGAACAAAACCCTAGAAAAATTACTCAATGTATCTACTCAGTTTTGCATGGTTTTTGTTGACTACTGTGTTTGCGTTCTTAAAGAGTTAATACGTAAAGCAGAAGGTTTCCTTCTCCCCTAAAACTCTGGGATAATGAAACTCTGGGAGCTCTGTCTGGATCCCAGGAACAGGCATTTTTCCTGTGGGTCTCACTCCTCAGGAAACAGTATTAGGAGAAGGATCTACTCAAGAATTTGTTTACTTGCCTCTGAGACAAGTAGAGTGTCTGGACTTTTGCTCATCCCAGAGGCTAAAGACACATGAGGATTTGGTGTTGCAGCTGACTCAACCTATTGTGTGGCTGATAAGGTGCATTCAGCCAGATATTTCAACAGCAACTCCAGACACAGTGAGACTGATAAGCATGCTAGGTGTACTCAAAAAAACTATGAAAGGCTACTGATCTCTTCTGGGGAGCAAGATCCTTGTCATCCCAGGAAGTCCTCTTGCAAGGAATGATGTCTCACCTAACCTTAGCAATCTTCAGAGAAAGCGAGGGAGCACACCCAGAGAGAGCGAACGCACACCTTCATTTTAGCATGGCTTTGCAGGATAAACAGACTCTGGACAACTGTTAGGCACTGAGCTAGATTTTGCCTTTCAGAGCAAAGGCAATGAGAACAGGGTGAGAGGAGTTGCCAGGGGTATGTGCAATGCACCAATCAATCCTTGCAATAACCCGGTGGAAGTGGAAGGAAACTCTGGTTGGGCAGCAGCCCATCATCACAAGATTGGCAAAGGCAACTTTCTATTGAATAAACATGAGGGAAAGGAGGATGGACAACTGGGCTGTGGTATTTTTGAAGACTTTCGAAAAGTGCTATATTTGCTTGGTAAACCCATGGAAATTGGCAATGATACAGAAACTTGACGTGAATGGATTAGTTGGGAACAGTGAGGGGAAAATAAAGTCATCAAAAGACTTCCATAAACTTGAGGCTGTTTGCAACACAACATCCAAAAAGCTTAGTCAAGGCGACTCAGCCATTTGAGGGAATTGCGTCCCAATAGAAAGGGCAAAGAAGGAAGACATGAGACACCCTAAAATGAGAATGAAAATCTGAGGATTGAAATGCAGTAACACCTGGGAATTGCACAGGAATGTGGTTGTTGGCTCACACACATGGCATGACTATAGTGAGAAGGGTCATGCAGAGCATTACTAGAGAATAAGGCACCCAAAATAAGCCTTGTATTAGTTTCCTGTGCAGAATGTGATGTGGAGCTGTGCAACTGTACAGATCTGTGGAAATTATGGACATTCGGAAATGGACTACTGAAGTTTGATCTACAATCTTTGGATAACTGGAACGGTGGTTTTCTTTGATGTTCAGTTAACTCACAAATTCCAGAAAAGAGGACTTATATGTGAACAGATCAAGCAAGTAGTTCATAGGTAAATTGTAATGAGTGGAAAAATAAAATAAAAAAAAAAGCAGCCATCAGCTGCTGGTTTTGAAGTCCATGTTTACAGATAAATTTTAAATTTTAGCTATCAGAGGTCTCAGGTTATGAATTCTTACCTGTTTGTGCAATACTTTTGATCCATGCATTTTGCTTATTGTATAAAAAAAGAACTATATCAACCCTGGAAGAAAAAATTAGTTGGTAGATTTCATAAATGATCATTTATAAGAAAGCTGCAATGTTCAAAAAAATGAAAATGTCTCCCTTCAAAATAAGAAGCGGCCTAACATCACCCTGTCCTTCAGTTTCCCTCATCATCCTGGTTAAAAAATCCCCAATGACAGGAGAGCAAACTTGATGCAATCACTTAGTTATTCCCTTCACATAAAGAACTGCATAAAATGCAGGCAGAGTAAAAAGCATTGGCAGAGGAGAGATGATGTTTGTGTTGCAGAAAAGGATCTATGTAAGACAAGAGCAGCCCTTGTGCAGCTGTATCTCATGGGATCATCAATGGATCATGGCGTGCTTTGTTTTGGTTTGGTTTTGATGTGTGTAAGCCTTTGCTTGAGGCAGAAGTAGAAAATCAATATTTGCTGCCAGCAGCCAACTACTTTACAAAATGGTTGGAAATTTCTTCAGGAAAGAGCCAAGAAACTGAGAGTAATAAAGTTCTTAACCAGATCTGATAAAGTCATCTACAGTAATGGTTTTGAACTTACAGTTATTCAGTGAGTTTTCAAGGAATTGGCAGTCTACCTACCTCAGCATCCCACAGGATGGGGGAAGAGTTCATTGGGGCTTGGCTGTCTTCACAGTGAAGCACCGTGACTCTGGGACTGGGCATATCCCACTGCTTCTCATTAGTTATGATCTCTTGTTTCCTCCACATTAAGGGAAACCTTCTTCGCACCTTCTTTGTAAATGAAACAGTCAATGCCCAAAGAACACTTGCCTTGTGCCAGCCAACCATGCTAAAGGAAGCACTCTTTGTGGCCCAAACTGCTGACTGATCAGGCCAAAGTAGGGCCTGAGATGGTAGCAGGCATATTGATGCACTAAAGCCTGTTTAATAAGTGCGCTACTCGAAGTAATGAGCTTCCTTGAGTGCACTCCCCTGAGGTCCCTTTCCTAGGAGGAAAAGATTTTCCCCAGCCACAGAAATGCCCCCTAAAAAAAAAAAAAGATCGTGTTCCCAGATCAACAGTGCAACCTACTGGCCATTTCACTCTAATTAGCTTATTGAGTCTTCAGCAAAATTCAGTCTTCACTAGGAATCAGATCAGTTCATCACAGACATACTTGGATTATATAGAACGTCTTTACCATCAGAGTCGTAATACTCACTGAGGGTAGCTTAAGTACATTTGACTTGTGGCAGATCCCATATATCTTCATGGAGAATTTGCAGTGACTATAGCAAAATAAGTCATTTAAGATGCCTTAGTTATTTCTTGGAATTTCCTTTGATTTATTCGTGGTTGGAAGAGTTGCAATTCAGAGTTTTGGCAGCTTGTCAACAGTTGTGTTGTTGAAGGGAGAGATGCATTTCACAACCTTTAAATAGGCTGGGATCATCTTGTTGGATGCGTTTCCAACATCTGACCAAATTCCTTATGCCTGTAGCTAACTTAACAAAAAATTACTGCAATTATTTCCACTTTCTAGGCTCTACTCTTACTTGAACTTTTTACTACAGCTTGAATTAAAAAAGAGAAAAAGTTATTTATCTTGTAATTGATATGAATACAGGAATATATGTGACAGCTTGGAGAAAAAATAGCAATTCTCACAACCAAGAAAATTAATTACTCTTTGAAATAAACATTCATTATTCCTTGTTGTGTCTTAGACTCAGTACACCTTCTCTAGGAAAAATATTATCTTTCTTATAGTCCATCAACAGTCTATTTATCAAATACTGGCATAACCATAAAAACAATGTGAAACGTGATGTTATTTTCCATGGAAATTACTGCATTCCTGAAATTTGGCTCAGGATAAACATAACTGTTCATCCTGACCAGAAAACATACATCAAAAATGTTTAAGCAGTGTTTATATTCATAACTCTCCCTTCCCATTAATCTAGGATTTCATTATGTTACTTATCTTTATTTTGTTGTGTAAATCAGAATACAATTATGCCTCAGTTCCTTTTTTATTTCTTGAAATACAATTTCATCTTGATTTATTTTTTGGAAGAAAAACACACGAAAAAGGGAACCTAACAAGAGCATTTTGAGACATTCCGCCTCTGTGCTAGAGAGGTATGAGGTACTTGGTCAAGACAGCAGCCTAATGCTCTTAATACATCCCTTGCAACAGCATGATTTTCCAAACTAGGAGGGCCCTGACCAAGCCAAGCACTTAGCTGTGTATTTAACTTAAAGCATCTGCTTAAGCGGCTGGCTGAGCTAGCTTCTCTCTCAGCTGAAGGGTGCAGGATGGAGCTGATGGAGTAGCAGGCAGGCTTTTTGGAGTTAAGAAGGTTTAAACTCACTGTGATGGTGGAGGAGGAGAAATATGGGAGGAATATGAACTGATTTCAACTTATCAGCCTCAAATAAATGAGGAATTAAGTATGAAATTGCACCGCTCCTTTCCACTCTTAATGAAAGACAGAGTAACCAGTTGCTCAAGCGTTCACCTTGCCTGCATAGAGCACACTCTGCTCTTGCCAGCCCGTCTCCTCTCCTCCTGAATCGAGCACGGGCACATGTTGTCTGGTTTACTTATCCATAATATATTTTCTTTCCAATAATTTATCTGTTTATTAAAGGATTTGTTTTGTTTTGTTTTGTTTTCCTTGTGTAGACACACAGGAATAGAAATAGGAGGCAACCTTTGGCCTTGAAACTGTATGGAGGCAAAATCAGCAGTTGATATCACTGGAAATCACCCTGTAATTACAACCTGAGACGCTTGTTATGATTGGGCTTTGGCTTGCAGGAGCTAGCATAACCCCCTAGGCTGAAAGATAAAGGTCTGCTGACGTTACATGAGGGTTGCAAATTAATGTAATGCATGACTTTTAATAATAACCTTTTGGAAGTGGCTCAGTGTTTTTAGCAATAAGTCCTGATGAGGATTTGCTGTACGTGTCTGAAGGACCAGGGCTGGCACTGTCAGTGGGAGTGGAGGTGTCCTCATTTTTTCAGAAAATCACCGTATTCTGTGTGTGTCGGCTGTCAGTCACTTCTCTATTCATAACTTCAAGAAGGTCAGAACTTCCCAAATTTATCTCCAGATGTCTGAACAGAGTGTCTTTAACTGTGGTGTATGATGTTGTTAGGACACGTCTTAAGATGTATTTGACTGATGAAGTTTTCAACAGCTGGGGTAAAGCCATGATGGTCAGAAGCTGTGACTATGTTTCAGGGCCAAAGGTAGGAGCCCTATCTCCTTTAAGGGTCTTCTACAGAATGGGTGTCTACCTCTGCTTGAACCTCAAAAGAGTGCAAAGGTAAAATGATGACAGAAACCGAAGAAAATACTAACAGAGAGCAGTAGAGGGAAGAGTATGGAAAGGCAAAAAATAATCTCTTCTAGGTGTGCTCAGGGCCACTATTAATTATTTGCCATTTGGTTTAATTTAAATATACCTAGGGCAGTTTTTACAAGAAATGGCTGGATGCCTTCCCCTGCAGCATGAGCATGGTGTTTGTGGCTGCAGTAGTGGAGGAAGAAAAAGTATTGCCCAGACTGAAGTAGTGGATGGAAAAACCCTCAGACATCCTCATTGCACTGATTAGTATCTTGAGTCATTGCCTTTGAGGGAGGTGAGAGTTTCCTCAGTATGGCAGAGTTAGATGAGCTCCTTTAATGAGGTTAGATACCAGAGGCATTGCGCAGTACCATGGAGTTCCCTGGGGGGAAAAAAACAGATATCTTTTCACTGCTGAGAGTCGAAGTCTAACTGGAGATCATCAGCATTAAAACAGTAGGCTTTGAGAGCTACTAAAGCTACCCTACCTACTGCAGCTGGAAGTGGTGGCTAGTGACTAGTGACGGAAGAGCTACAACACTGTGTTGGCTGCTCCACTCCCCAGCTGATATGCCTCTGTATCCCTCAGGCTCAGTTTCTGTCACTGCAGAGAGGTCCCTGTCCTGCCTGTCAGAGTCTGTCCCCACACCAGCTGCCAGGTGGCCAGAGGCGGTGGCTTGGAGGCAAAGCCTCTGCGCTGGCCGGCCGAGGCATAGGCGGTAACGTTAATGCGATGTGAAACCTCCCCCAGACAGCGAGGCGGGTGGGTGGAGGGGAATGAGGACACAGGCAAACAGAAAAAAAGGGAAAGAAATTGAGCTGTCTCTTTATCTCCTTTCAACAGACATTTGTTACACAATGTTTGTGTTTCTGTTGCTTTATATAGCACGCGTTAAGTTTTCCTTCTTCCTGTGAGCACTGGTCAGGCTAGGGCACTGAGATAAAACATACATCTGATGTGCTGGAGGAGCTAAACTCACAGACAGAAAGGTGGTCTAACCTATGCGAACTCATGACTGCTGCTCTCTGTGGCTAATGTAAACCCCTTCCAATCTGGCTTTTCTGGTTTGCAAACCACTTGTGCCCGGGTTGGGTTCCAGTGGGCTTTGTGAACCAGAGAGGTGCAGGTTACTCTGATTAATATGATCAGAGCTAAGGAAGCAGACCTGCCACCTTTGCAGTTAAACCTGCTGAGCACCTTCAGCTACCTACTGGGCAAACAGGTTGTTGCCAACTTCAGGTGGCCAATGCAGAGGGCTGACATCTAATTTAAAGCGTCATTTGTCAAGCTGCTTCACTGGAAATATGTTACCTGTGTAAAATATTCATCAAAAGCAAAGGAGGAAGTAAAGATCAGAGACCTTATTTTGCATAGAATGACCTGACAGTACTGAGGTTGAGTTTTGGTTTTTTTTTATTTTGTTCTTTAATTCTGTCCCAAGAATTTGTATTTCTCAATAATTTTTTCCGGTAGTTTGGAGTGAATTTAGGAGTTTGAGACTCTCTTCATTACCACCTTCACCTTCTTGAAAATGCCAGACTGGTTTTTGCACAAAAGGCGTATTAATAGACTGAGAGCTGTTGTAGTGATAATAAAACCAAAATGACTTGTAGCTTGCACCCTGCTGCAGGGAGCAGTGAATTTAGTCACCAAATCTGTCTAGCCCAAACCAAAAGGGGTCTCAGGAGTCCCACTCCTGCTTCTGCCTGCAACAGAGCTTGAATGGGCAGCAGATGTCCCAGTGGTAACTGGTTTGGGTCAAGCTGCAAAGCAGTCAAAGGGCCCTAGCCAAAGAGATGAGATCCAAATTTAGGTTTGGACACTTTGGGAGTACAGGGTGAAGTGTTTTGTTTTGGGGATCTTGGTAGCTGTAAAGCTCAGGTGAAGTACAAAACTATAATAAAGTTTTTGATAATGTGAGGGAAGTTGGTCCTGTGATAGCAAGCATGGAGGCACCTCAATTTCCAGTAAAAACACCCCTAAGCTATTCTTTGGTGAAATGAACAATTCTCTGGTCCCTTTAATGCATTTATCACCCCTACTACCTTTCAAGATAATAGCTATGAATACCTCCTTTGTTATAAGATGCACGCTGCCCTGTGTGTGTGGGAGGTGGGTGTTACGATAGGCATCATACAGCAGTATTCTGGTATTTTAATAAATGAGCTTCTGCTGGAGGTGACATTACTTGAGTGTAAAACTAGGCATATCTGTCTCCTTAGTAAGGTACAGGGTATTTTGTGGGGGTGTGAAGTAATTTTCTTTGAATAATTAAATTAAGTAATTACGAGTTATATAAATGTATAAAGCTCCAATTGCCCATAGTATCTGTGTACCATTCACAGAACTCAATGCAATATTTTCTTCTGATTACATGAACACTCTATTCTGAATATGCCAAACAGCCTTCCCTTCTCCTTTTTTATAGTTCCCTGAGAACCACTTCTCTAACACCCATCAGATGTGAAGAACAACCAGAGACCTCCTACAGGGAGCAATCTGCCACCAGAAAAGCTGCGCATTTAACAGACTTTTTTTGGCTTAGATGCCAACTCATGGCCTCATTCTAAGGAAAAAAAAAAATTAATTTCTTGGTGAAGCAAAATCTCAGAACATCTAATGTCTTCAAAATATTTTGATTTGGGTCCTTGCAGACTGAAGAAATGAATGTTAAATTCACAAAAGCTGCTGTGGGAGGATATATTACGCAGTAGCCTGGAGCATGCATCAAGCCTTAGGAGAACTAGTTCAGTTTCCATCTCTGAAGAACCTGAGAGCATGTGCCACACAGGACAATGCTTTTACTAATCCCTTGCAAGCTGGTTGTGCTTATGTATTGCTCCTTATCTCTCCTGATGAGATATCCACTCCATGTGCAGCATTTTCCATTCACTGAAACATGCTCTAGAAGCCAAACATCCACTTTCCAGACATGTGAAATATTTTCACATTTATCTTCTGCTTCAGTACCTGTTAGAAGTATTTTACCCCAAGCAAACTGTCTTCAAGTGGAGTATCTAAGGAGACCCAGCTTAGTTTAGAGTAACCAGACAGGCATTTGTAGGACACTAATCTGCAAGGTGGAAGAGCTAGATTTCAGATCTGCCTCTAAAAGACACACCAGAGCTTTAAGTGGGTGCCCAGTGCTCCCCAGCACAGTGCCTGAGCCACTAGGCACCTGTGTGACTCAGGCAGCCCTTTGCAAGCCCTCCTTTTGAAGGTGCTGGGAGCAAGACTGAGAACAATGCCCAGGGGCTGGAGCACTCACCTGGGAAGTGCAGGGGCACAGTGGTGTGTGCAGGGCTGAAGCATGGCACCTTGTACTATCCAAGGCTTCAATCACCAGAATAACCATGGGGTAGAAATTTGATGGCACAGAGCATCTGGACAGAACATTTCATGTTTATGGGCATATGCATCTGAGGTAGGAGCTGGGGTGCCACTGCACCTTATTTGTTCCTGGTACTTGTTCCAAAGAGTTACTATAGGATCATATCTGGATTAAGCAAAGCTGCTTCCTTTTGTTTGAAGGCTCTTCACATGAACTCTGGGAACCCAAACAAAAACAGTGTTCACTGAAAAAAGTGACAAATTGCCAGACATTAACACGTGGATGATGGGAAGTCCCGTATTCTTCCTGTCTTTTGCTCCTCAGGTGTGCAAAATATGTTCAGTAAGCATGAAATATAAGTCTAAAATACCAAACTGTATGCCAATCAATATTTACTGCGCTCTGGACTGTAGAAATAGTAAAGATATAGCTTTAGCTACTCCATTTTATTTCATCCTCAGGTTCTCTTTTTGACATTCTTTTAATTTTTCTGCTCTTTGTCTAAAAGCGTTGACTTTTTCTAAGGTCCTCTAGAAATTTCCAAGACATAGAGTTTAGCTTTGGGCTTCAGTGATCCCACTTGTGGCAATGGTGGCAATGTTTAGATTTTTATTTCAGTTGTACGCCTGAGTCACAGAACTGCTTCTCCCCCCCTCCCCGAATATCAGAAAAATACTTTAATTTTCTCCCCTTAAAAATGCTTTGGCAATCTTAAGATCTGGAATTAAAAAAAAATAATGGAGCTGTTTCTGATTTTTGAAGTAAGAAAGTTCTGATTTGCAATGCTGTTTGCTCATGGCTTTGTCTTTTGGCAAGATATTGTAAAATCATACCGTCCCTGGTGCTGACTGTCCAAGAACAGTGCAATTTCATCCCTTCAGGTGGCTCTGCTGAAACCAAATGTCACTTGGCTGCCTTATAAAGAGCGAAATGTGGAACAAACCAGTCAGTAGCCTGGGGAAGTACCCCTTTCTGGGTGGCTTTGTGTTCCTTGGCAATTTTATAAGCCTGCATACATTATCCTTGTAAGTGTGATCTGATGTGTAGGTGGTCCCTATTTCTGACACATTACATCTATCTGTATCTCTGGAACAGCTTAAAAAGTCAAGCCTTTTTTACAGTCAGAATATTACCATGAATATGATGTATTTTGGGGACTGCATTCTGCATCTCAAGCATTCAGTTAATCAGAGCTGCAACTCCAGCTGGCCGTATTTTGCCAGTGAAATAAAATGGAGCTATATAGGGAGAACATGTGAAGGCATGAAGTAAATTTTTATGAACCTGAGGATGGAATGACCACATTGTTCAAGTCTCACCAGCAGAGAGCTATGAAAGGCTTAACCAAATAAGTAGCAATTAAAACTTTACAGTGTTTTATATTGTCATGTGTTTGTTTGTGCCTTATGTGTAATTTTAGCTCTTGTTTACACCTGCATTGGTGCAACTGAGGACAGCATATGTTGTCATACGGTCACCCGAGAGGTATGGTTTCATTTAGTTTGTTCTCAGGTCTTTCTTGAAGTTTCCCTTAGTTTTCTCAGGTTGTTTTGAATCACAGGGAAGTATGCAGCCAGGAGGGAGCTATGTTGTACTGCCTTCTTTCTTTCACTCTGCACAGTGGGCTCCCCTGTGCCAAGTGGTGACAGCATTGTAGTCTATAGCTCCTCATAGGAACACTTTTCCTCCAGAAAGTATACTTCTGTAGACACCATGGAAACTAAAATGTACTAGTTGTGCATAACACTGTATAACAAGCGATGAAACACAGGCATTTAAAAACCCCATAGAGTATATTCACTAGACATCTCCTTGAAACAAAACTAGGGTTAAACATACTCTAACTTTGTGCTTGCCTCTGGCATTCCTTGGCTTCTGCCTGCTTCCAGCTGTTTTTTATGTTTTCTTTTTCTGCTTCTGGTACAGGTGGTATCTCTGGTTGTCTTCGTATCCTGGTGAGGGCCATGGAGGTTTGGTCCAGGCAGAGGGGAAAGGAGAAAATGCCAGCTCAGTACAGCATGGAGTAAGAGGAAAGAAAAAACACTTCAGTAAGGACAAGAGAGCAGAAAGTAGGGCAAGACAGAGTTAAACAGTTGGGGCTGCAGGATCAGATTAAAAAAAATACAGTAAATGGTCTTGAGACATTTCTTCTCCTGAACCTCCAGCTGACAAAACCTGAATGACTCAACCCCATTCATATGATGAGAATATCTTTCACTTTGAAAAGTCAGGCCTCTGCTATGAAGGCTAAACATCTCCCTCCCTGTTTCTGGCCTTAACACATTCTCAGGTGTAACACTGGAGTCCTGTAATATGTTACCTCAGAGGCAAGCTTGTCCCCAGGGAATCACAGAAAACTTGGATATAAAGCACCTCCAGAGACAGTCTAACCCCTGTTCTCCCAAGCAGAGGAAGGCAGATTACACATATGGGCTGGGATGGGGGTGGGGCAAGGGCAGGGTTTATTTGCTGGAAAGCTGTTAAGTAGCATGTTGTGAGAACAGCAAGGTAATAGAAATGGTGTTGCACACATACAGTAGTGGAAACTGCCATGTAGAATTGAGGTGCTTTGTGGTGACAATGGACAGGCAATAATAAAAGCTAATGACTATGTTTGCAGTTTTCTCATCCAAATGATTTAGGGCCATCTGGACATCTCGGCTGAGATGATCTTCACTACACATCTATATCTCCTGTGGGGTAGGGATAAGGACTAGGAGGGCCACAAAAGGGCTGTAACAGTGCACATGCTGTGCTGTTAGTGCAATCACAGTATTGGGCAATGCTGCCCTTCCCAGTGACAGCACTGATGGATCCAGCCTGGTTGCCTTACAGGGTCAATAATTTACAGTAATTAGCTTAGAAGTTGAGCAGAGCAAGGTAAGAAGCAAACTGACCTCTTCAAGAAGCCTGACTATTTCAGACATCAAAAGTAGTATGATTCTAAGGAGCTGAAAATATTTTCAGACACAGGCTTCTAAGTTCCTGCTCTGTGACTTGTAAAAGTTCAACGATGTCAGTGCTGTTTTTTCAGACACATGAATGTAGAGTAATGAGGAAATGAGGAGGACTAATGTGAAACCTGAGACTTAACTGGGTGAGGTACAGAGCTCAGGTCTATAATATCTGGCTGTCGAAAGTCAATGTTGGAAAGTTGAGAAGGAAAGTTAACAAGGACATTGAAGAGCTCACCACTCAGCTGAAATGGAAAAGTCACAAGGGAACCCCTCAAAGAGGTTCAGCATTTTTCAGCATGATAAAATTTGTCCAGGTGATTAAATAAAAACCACTAATTTAAAATAGCAGAACAGAAGCAAAAGGGACTGTAAGACAGAACAGCAGCATCATTTGCCATTGGACAGTGGTGGGGGGTTGGTGAAACTTAGTCCTTCCATGCCACCTAGTGTAGGAAGAGAAGCAGCTCTCCACTATGGATTCCAAAACTGGAACTTATACATCCTCAGAGACTGGACTTTGCAAGCGAAGGTGGTTAAGCAGGAAATTAAGTGGAAGTCTGAAGCTTGCTACTGTATGAACCACCTTACCAGTACAGCTGAAAACCAGCCTCCAGCACCATGTCGGTAGGTGACACTTGTTGCTGTCTGTGTTTGTGATGTGACATGCTGAAAGGTTTTAGAGAGAACTATGGCCTATGTTTCTATATATTTGAACCGAAAAAGAATAGAGTTACCTAACTTGCAGCTGTCAAGACAGTGGAAAAAAAAGATATCATGGGATGTTTGCATTCTGACACTTAGTAACATGGTTTGAGTCCTCATTTCTGGGAACCAAAACTGAACCATGGCTAAATGGATATAGTGTTTAGTTGGTTGGTTGTTTTCTTTTTTCTGACAGGCTAGGAGAAGTTTCTGGTTTGTGGCTGATTTGTGTAAGGAGAAAAAAATAAGCTATGTTTCAATTAGTAGTTGCTCCAAAACACACAGATGGATAAAAAGGCCCCAAAGTTGTGGTGTGCTGTCTAATTGCTAAACATGCACATGCTTCTGCCGAGTGGTTAGGAATACTATTCTCTAGGGCCATTTACTGCTGTAACTAAGGACTCGACCTTTCTTTGACACTTTTGGTGCTCGTTTCTCTTTGACACAGAAAAGAAGATGAGGTGGGAGAGAATTCTGATAGCCCTTCATACTCCTGGAAAATCTATACCATCTCATTAGACTTGTTCAAAACTGCTTCTGAACAGAATGAAATGTCAGTCCAGGATGTTACCAATCCCAGAATAACCAGATAGCTGTATATATATTTCACCCAGAACACCCATGGACAAGGACACCTGCACACTGGCAGATTGTCATATGCATAAGATGTGAACTCTTGTTTATAAGCAACTTCTGAGAGTCTTAATTGCTAGCCTTGATATATAAAGAATAAATGATCTCAGCAAAATTATTAAAAAGGCAGTTACCCTGAATACTGTGCTGGAGAGCCTGTATCAAACATAGGAAGAGGTAATTTATGTTTAGTTTATGATTTAACAAATATCTATTTTTTTTCCCTTCTGCTTTCTAAATTTTCTTCAGCGCTTTATTTATTCCCTCTAGAAATCTGCTGGTTTGAGTTGTCCAGATGCTGTCCTGCTGGGGCTGATAAGCAGCATTACCTCCAATGTGAAAAACCTCATGCTTGTATCAAGCTAAAAAACCAGATCTTTGCCCTTCCTCCACCCTGCCTGCTGATAGACACCTTTACCTGTGTACAGGCTGTTTGCTTCCACACGCTTTTATTATGGTGCAAGTAAGGTTTTATGAGGTGTGTAAACAAGGAAATCCCTAGAAGCAAACAAACAACAAAAAAACCAAACGAAACAAAAAAAAAAACCCAAAAAACCCACCCCAAAAACCCAAACCAAACCAAACAACCCACTTCAGAAAATTTGGCCTGCATGATGGCAAAATGATGACATGTAACTACAGCACTAATAAAGGCCGTATGTCTGTGTTGTGTGCTGAGAAATGGTGAAACACAGCACAGGGGAGGAAGAGATGGAATGTCATCATATGCTTTCCATTTGCACCCACGTAAAAAGAAAAAAGATAGTGTTTCTACTCTTTCCAAGGCAATGTGATGTATGTGTCTGGTTCCATTATTAAAAAGAGATTAAAATGATTAAAATATACTTCAGTATTAAAAAAAAATAAAGTGGATGTTGGCCATTTTGAGTCATCAGCCAAAATCTTGGCCTTCCTGTTTTTTCCTTTGCTTGGAACTCCCACATATCTCTAGTTAACAGAACCCCCCCAAAGATGAGTGATGTTTAAATATTTAAACTCCTCCTTTTTTGACATTTTTCTAGTCTATTTATTGATCCCACAATGTTTAGTATCCAGGAAGCAATCCCAAGTTCCTGAAATGAAAACCACCTTCCAAAAACCAGGCTTTTAAAAGATGAGTCATTGGCTGGCACTTGAGCATTTTTTGGCACTTAGCTTAAAAGTAAGAGGTTTTGAGGAGAATTTCTGTGTGTGAGAAAGTTAAAAAAAAAAAAAAAGTCCTTGGCATGCAGCCTGACAACTTTCAGAGAAGGGTGTAATAAAATTATGGTGTCCTGGGTGAAAGTAGGGGCACTCTTGTTTTTGATGTTTAACTCCTTCCTGAATGGTCTGTAATTTCTCAAAGTCAATCCTGTATTTCTGTGAGTCCAGAAAGGCACAATTGGAACAAAGGGTTGTATTTCTACCTCTCTAGGAACACATCATTTCCCTTCTGGAGTTGTTGGGGTCTACCAGGGCTGTGGTTTGCTAGGAGGGGCTGCTTCCTCACCAGCTTCTGCTCCCTATTCTTCATTCCTTCAGGACTGTTATCCCTGAAGTAAATGCCAGATAGCTGGAAGATAGAAGGTGGGCATCTGACTGTGTCAGCTCAAGAGCTTGTAGATTATAATTGTTTCCTTACTGTTTTCACCACCTTCCTCCTGAAAACTCTATTTCAGGAATCTCTTCTGGTTCAGGTCAGCAAAGATTAACATAAAATAGAGAGGGAAGAGTAAAGGCAGGTGTTGGCATATGTACCTCCCTGTACTGAACAATTCCAACAAAAATGAGCCTGCTCCCAGTGCAGTGCATGGTATCTATTAACCCTTGGAAATGGAAGACCTATTAGTCATATGTGTAGGGTACCCATAGCAGAGGGGGCACTGCTGCAAATTCCTGGGTCCCTTGCCAGGGTCATAGCACACTTGCACGCTCCATAGCACCTGCCAAGAGAAGGCTTACACTGCATGACTCTGATTTGCACCTCTCTATACAGGAATAAATGAGGAGTAATTCCAGTGAATGAAGAGAATTAAGATTGATAGCAAGGTGTTTTTTAACATTCTTACACTTTTCATCATTCCCAGCGTCAAATAAAACACCCATGATAAACAGTGATTTAAAGGAATAAAAATTCTGTATGCTTGCTTATTACAGACTTCTAAAAATCAAGCAAGTGCTTTGAAAACTGCAGCCTCAGTGATCAGAGCTGTGCCTTTCTGTACCTGTGGCTGATCACACCATGGCTACAGAGCACAGCTGGGAAAGGTCTCTCCTGTAGTTGTGCAAAAAACCTGGGCATTCCTTTCAAAGGCAGCTTCCCCCTGTGCCGCAACAAGGAGGGTGGGACGCAGAACCCTGAGTGTTTATCCTTTGCCCCTGAATTCCATGCTGTGGTCAGCACAGGCAGTAGGACAGGAGGGAGCCGTGTGATTTAAGTCAAGAGGAAAGGGGCAGATAAGGACACAGAGTAATGAAATGAGTAGTTGGAGTCAGGGGAAGTGGGAAGCTGACCTAAGGAGGGAAGAATGTCACTGGGGACATCGGGGTGGGGACATGTGAGCTTGGCAAAGAAACTGGGAGGGGAAGCCAGAAAGGGAGGGTGTGGAAAGGCTGAGATTAGATGGGGACCAGACAGAAAGTCTTATTCTGGAGCTGGGCTTGTCTCAGGCTTAGGAAGAGGACTGTGTGCAGAAACCTGGCAAGCAAACCATGGCACTGGTCAGAAAAGGGGTCAGGAAACAGAGTGCATGAGGAAAGAGATAAAGGACATTGGGCTGAAGTAGTTGTGCTGGGATGGAAAAGAGACAGAAGAGTGTGCTGCATCCTCCAGAGCTGGAATGGGACCTGAGAGGACCATGTGCCTACCCTGCCACTGTCTGCAAATACATTTCAGACCTGTTCTTCAAGACAAGATGCAAGACCATGCTTTCAGTCTTTTCAATCTTTTCAGATTTGAGAATTTGTCTGAAATGGAGTAGGGTAACTTTGTTAGGTGGGGTGAAAAGTGAAGTCAGGAAGGTGAGCCATGATGTATATGCCTGAGCAAATCCTTTTTTTTTTTTTTTTTTTTCTGCTTTCTCATGATATATTTTTAAGTAAGAATCACTTTTTATGGTTGGAGAATTTGTAATTGGTTCCTTAATTTGCCAATTAATTAATCAGTTAGATCATAAATTTCAGTAAATATTGGAGCAGGCTAATTTTAGAATGTTAGCATAAAAAAATAGCACATTATGATAGAAATATAAACATGTTCTCTTGTATCTTTCTCTCAATGCTTACTATTCTTAAAGAGTTTAAAAACTGTAGTGGAGATTTTTCTGTTAATGTAATTTCTAACAGCTGGCACAGATGAAAACAGCTGATCAAGACATGCTTCAATATTTCTATATACTTCAGGCTGACAAAATATGGTAGCTCCTGTGATTTGTTAGGCAATGTAAGGGAAAGTGACCAAAGTTTCTCTTATGAATGTATTTAGCTATATAATGCATATGAACTTAGTAGTCAGGTAGACTTGTTTTTAGAAAGAAGAGAATTTAGACAGAGTTATGGTCTGAAGTTTGCATATGTTGGCAAAATTAAAATCATTTTACTACAGAACACTTTTTTACACTTTTAAAAATACTTCTGATGCAATTTCAGTCCAGTGAAAACATAACCGTGGGCCAATTAACTATTTCACTTCAGTTTTATTTCAGGAGTGTAATTAAGGGCAATCTTTGGGTGAGATAAGAAGGACAACACTTTTTAGCTTGACTTATTATTAGAATTTCTTTTCAGCTTGGCATTAGTGTAAATCCTGCACTGGAGCGAGGTATGATCAGTGTTTTGCTCAGTGTTCCCCTGCTGAGGTTGGATTGGTGCATTCAGCCTTCTTTTCAATTATGTGATAAATAAACAAAAAAAGTCCCATCTTAAAATGGGACAGAGGAGCACTCTGCTTCTGTCACTTATGTCAAGTCCCTGCACAGTCACCCTCAAGCAGCTGTATTCCCTGAACTGTGGGAAGAGGGAGTTATGTCTGTGCTATGCAATGAAGCACTAACCTGTGATATTTCAGCTGCCTTCAGAACTTGGATGTAACACAGACGTGCCTGCAGTGTGCTAACACAACCGTATTGATTGGTAGGACTCTAATGAGATCTTTGATACTACACTTTGCCATGTACATCTACAGACTTACCTGGAAGTTACTTCAGTGTTTGTAACATTGCCCTGCACGGAGAAATGGAAAATATGATGGGATCTGTTAATTGCATCTACATTGAAATGCAAGCGCATGAGGGAACTCAGCATAGTCAGCACCTGGTGAGAGACCACAGGATACTGACACACTTGCTCCTTCTGGATAGTTCCATTAGAGACAGCCTTTGGAATATAGCCCTGATTCTTGTGGGGTTTTTTTGGTTTTTTTTTTTTTTTTTTTAAATACAGTATGATGTTGCTAAAAGCTATTAAATGAAAATAAAAACTTTTCCAAAACAGGTACCACATGAACAGCTCAGCTTTCCTGTCTGCTCTTGATATTTTTATCACATGTATTAACAGTGCAGTTTTAAAGTTTCTTATCCAGCAAATTAGTTGAGCAGGTGCTTAATTTTAAGCATGTGCTTAAATGCTTTTCTCTCTTAAAACCATATTCTTGGCTTCCACTAATATTGCTGAAAAGGGTGATAAATGTATGGAAGTTTCTGTGATGTAGAAAGCTATCTATTAGTAACTCCAGACAAACCACCAAGTGATTCCACATGGACCACCAAACTGTCTTCAGAGTCTAATGATTTTCATTTGCACTGTCAGTCTGGGGTAGACTTAAGATGAAAAGTTATGTAATATTTTTCCAGCTCCCCAAGCTATTCAATCCTCCCTCCATCATTTGTTTAATACATTCCTCATATGCTGCTCTGGTCTCCTGACATCCAGGCTGTTCCTGGGAACAGATGAATTCCCATATGAGGGCAAACACACTTCCATATGTTTTTAGTATTCCAAAAGTGTTATTTTATTTAATAGATTTAAAATATTTAAACCCCCACCCTTCCAGCCCCCATTTGGCAGGCTTTTAGTGGGTGTCCCAAGAGACTGTAGAGCAGAAACAGGAAAAATGACAATAGTACAGAAAAGCAGGCTTTTCATAGGAGTTCAAAGTGACATACTGTCGAGAAATACAAGAGAAATAAATGGATCTTCATCTCCATTCAGTTTTATTTAGGCCTCTTCAGCTCTCTATCTCTTTTCAAAACTACTTTTACTGTTTTTGTTTTAAGAGCTAATAAAATACACAGAATCTGAGTCTCCTCTTGCATTAATTTTAGATTGTTAATGTCAGGGTTATATTACTCCATTAGCTACAAGACTTCATTAAATATCAGCACTACATCAAGAAGGAGAACCACATCTGTGTTCTGAGAAAAATTCTATCCTACCAGTATTTTGGGGACGCTTCCAACTTGCAAATTAGAGGTATCTCTTTAACACAGAAGTGTTAGTCCTGTGTGAAAATGCAGTGGAAACAGAAGACATTGGTCTACATTATTTAATCATATGTAGAAAATATGAAAAGAAAAGAAGGTAAACTCCTGAGGGCAGTTTGTGTTCTCAGACATACCCATCTACCTTGCCAAATGTTATGAAATTGCAAAAGACACGGAAGCCAGTTACCTCATAGAGCTCTAAAAAACCCCAAAATATACTGAGTGTAATACCAGCACGGTGGGAGTTTCTCTCTTGCCTTTTGTGTGAGAGGATTTTACACAATTATGGGGTGCACTGGTCGTGTCTCATCTGAAAAGTAACATTCTTGCCCATCCCAGTCAGGTGATAACTACAGACTAGTAACTGTCAAGAAGATCCCTAGAAGAACAGTGTTGCTCAGCAGCCTCAGAATTCTGTAACTATGAAGCTTCCCAGTATAGTAACCCAGCACGCATCATGGAGAAAAAAGTAACAGACCACTGAAATAAATGATCTTTTTAATGAGAACAACATGAAATAATATGGTGTTCACTAACTTACTCTCTTTGGGATTTCAGCATTTTGCATATCCAGGGAATGCAGTGTGGTGACCCCCAGCATCTGTAGCTTCCAAAAAGAGTAGAAAACTCCACAAATTAGAGAAAACATGACAGAGCCAGAACTCTGCTTTGCATCTTTCCTCACCTTCTCCTCCTATCTGTGTCACAAAGTGTTTTCTATTAATGCTTCTCCCTCATCCTACATGGTACCAGAACCAAAATGAGTCACTACTAGAGAAGGGCTCATTGGCTAGCAAAGGCAAAGAAGCAGTGTTACTAACAGTTTCAAAACAATAGGGAATATTTGAAAGTCCAAAAAAGGAAGCACTAAACTTTTGCTATGCTAGACTGTCACTGGCTTACTGTCAACTCATTAGGCAGCATCCCGAGCAATGATGAAGGAATGTATTTGAAAATATGTTTGGGACTGCTTTGCAAACAACAGAATGTCTACATTCATTGTGAGATTCCCCTTCTTTTGTATTGGATCATCGTACTAAGAGTATTTGTATTTAAGATTGTTGATTACCCCTGACCAGAAAACAGTAGTTTCTTTTGGTGAGTATTTCTGAGATTTTGAAATTTACTTTTGGTCTACACGTGGTGGAATGAAAATGGGAATTTCAAAGTCTGTTAGCAATAAGAAACAGAGAAGAATCAGAAGAGAGAAAACAGTGAAAAGATGAAGTTGGCATTAACCTGGCAGATGGGAAAATAACAGCTGCTCCTGGTAAAGTGGGGACCTTATAAATAACACTTTTGACTATTCTTCATTCTTCTGTGATAGGCTAGAGGAAACTTTTTTGATTAATAAAACATTCTAGGTTTGGCAGAATGACAGTTCTAGAAATAAAAAATACCACTGTAAATATTTGGATTAGCTTCACTGAGAACTCAAGAGCCAACTTTACCTTAAGAGATTAGACCCAGAGGCATGGAAAATTAAGAGATCTGCAAATCCTAATCTTGCATTCCCTTTAGATGAACTGCCTTTAAATTACATTGATTTAAGAATATACAGTTCCATGAGAAAGAGTTAGCAGCACTTACATTTTACTCTTGGAAACATGAACAATATCCCAAGACCGTGCTTGAAATGACAAATGTGAGCTTAGTGTCTACATAATGTCTCTCATTATCAAATTGCTATTTTTTCCTCTGAACAGTCGTGTGTTTGTTTTTTTTTTTTTAAAGCCATAGGCTCACCATAAGCAACTGCTATTACAGAAAGTTTCATATACTGGAGAATAGAAGGGAAGCATGTCAAATTGGAAAACATACCTTGAGGGTTTGACATCAAATCCCACTTTCCCTTTTCAGGTGAGATCTCCACTACTGCATCCACAGCTAAAATTTATAAATCACTCTAAAAAGTTGAGAATGTTATAACTAAAAAAATTCAGTTGATATTTGGAATAGCTTGCTAAGAAGGGCAATTGAAGCAAGGAGCATAAATAAGTTTAAGAGTGACATAGGTTTATATCTAGACAAAAGATGAGGTGAGAGATATGCTAAAAAGCAAGAAAGTGTAATAGAAATTTCAGTGAAAGAAGGGTAGACATAACAAGATAGCTGGGCTTTCCCCTGTTCTTAAACTGTTTTGTGCTTTAATCACAACCTAGAGACAACTTGGGCCTCACTCAGGATCATAAATGCATTCCTTACATGGCTTAATTCTATAAAACCTATATTTTTGCATCATATCCTCTAATTGCAAGCAGCCGCACTATCAATACCAGATCAGCAAGATATCATATCTGGAGATAAAACAATCTATGCAGGTATTTTAAGAAACATTTCAGTTATAGTGATCCAGAAGTGGCCCAAACTGTTGGCTTGATCCTGTATCCTTTCCATCTTTTTCATCCTTTGCACCCTGATCTTGGCCTGAAGCGGTGGGATCAGTGCTAGGTTGGGTTTGGAAGCTGCTGTGCTAGCGCAGCACTGGTTTGTCAGCAGGATACTGGGGCTGGCCACCTCAGGTACCCTACTCCTCTGCTGTTGTGGACTCAATTGGCATCAGTTCAGGTCTTTATATACCGTGTATTACTGTGCTGTGTAGACTTGAATAATCCTATGGGACATTGTCTGCTGGTTTAATTTAAGGCAAAACTTGGATTGTCAGTGCATCCCAGAGGTGCAACTCTTACTGTCTTCTGGCAAACACTTCTGGCCCCAGTTTATAGAAAACTATTAAAAATTGGCTTTGCTGAATACAAGGAGACTCAGATGTGGAAACAAGATTTTGGAAAAACCTCTTTGTGCCTGTGTGGGTGTCTAGGCCAGGAAAAGGTAATCCTGTGGCTGTTATCTTCAGGCTTCTCTTGTCTGAGACATGTAAGAAGGAGCCAGTGGCTGTCACCACATCTCCACAGTATTTGGGACAGAGAGGCTGGTGCAGATGGGAATGTCCCTTGCTGACAGAAGTTGCCAAGTCCCCTTTCTTTCCCAAGCTGACTGCACCTCTGGAGACACCTAACAACATTGTAAAGATGTTTCCTTCTTCCTTCTCCTTGGTGTTGAGTGACAGTGTATTGCATCATCTCTAGTTTAGATCATTTTATAAGATTATATCATTTACTAGTCATATTTTTTTCTTCTTAGAGTTTCAAATGGCATAATAACAGCTTTTTACTGTTGCAACCTGTGTGTTGCCACCATTGCAAATCCCTTCTATACACAAGCCCTTAATTTGAGCAAGGTGGCATTTTTAATGCAAATGAGTGGACTCAGAGGGGAACATTAGCTACAGTTTATTAGTTTAGCTCCCCAGCTGCTAATCTAATCTCTCTGCATGGCAAATCAGTCACTGTGTGCAGTCCAGGTGTTATTTCAGTGTGTTCTCACTCCAGTTAAGCTAGCCCAAAAGATATTATCTGCAAGGCAAAAGGTTTGATTCTGCAATGAAGATATGGTCATAGCAACAGAGGCAACAGAATCACCAGCAGATAGCTGCAAATGATAGACTTAAGACATTACCTACTGTGTAAAGGAGTTGACCAAAATTATCCTTGAAAGGAAATAAAGGAAATGCTATGAACATGACTTTCTCCAAAGATTGGAGATACCTCACTTGAACCACTTCTGAATCATCCATTTATGGTTTTATACATCTGCGTTAAAAAAAACCTCTTTAATACTGCACCGATCTATCCATGCTTTTGTTGTCTCCAAAATGCACATGCACTACAGTAGCAGTAGTCCCACATGTGCCTGCTGGCTCTTCTGCACATTGAGAGAGCAGGTGTGGAATGTCCTCTCCTTAAATGACTATTTAAGGTAGGGCAAAGTAAATGAAATTATTATTGTCTTTTATTACATTAATGTGTAACCTCAACACATTTTAATGACCAGCATACTGGTATAGGTTTTTCTAGCTTAATAAAATGTCTCATTATACCCAAGAGGCTAGATAGATGATTGCAAACAACTAAGTTACTGCAAATCTGAGCTTTTAGCTTAAGTTGTCTAAAGATGCACACTTTACTCATTTTGGTCTCTCCCAGCTCCAGATAATGAAGGATAAACAAAAGTAATCTGTATACATGTAGTTTTGATAACAAGTTTGATAGTAAAATGGAAATCTTATAATAATCTAATAGATTATGGTGTTTGATTCCTGTTACTTCTAGTGCAGAAAAATGATGAGTCTACATGGTAAGAGAGGTTTCATTAGTCTCACCTCTCAAAGTGTCTGTTTGTGTCACAAACTTCAGAGTAGTAAACTGATCTGTGAATTTTCTAGAGTCTAGATCTCCCTTGTTTACTCCCTTTGAAAGTCAGTTAGGTAACTTCCTGCTTGAAGGAGACATTAAAATATCCTAAATTCCACCAGCAGGCTTGCCTGGTGTTTCCTACTGACTGATCCTAGGTATCTTCCTATATGGTTCATTTGCAGTTTCTTTGACACATACCTCTGTGGTTCTTGGCCTTTTCCACAGACTGGATATATATAGTTAGGTGGTATTTAAATCATCCTCAGATGGGTTTGAGAGAGGTGATTCTGGAAAGGAGCACAGGGTCTTTATTTTAGTGTAAATTCCCCTTAGTTCACTCTATTGTATTTAGGTATCATTTTCTGCCCTGAACTTTGTAGGCACAGTCCTGAAAAACAGGGTAAAATTCCTCAGTAGAGACCAAAAAGACAGATGATTGTTGATTGCTGGCCCTATGGAAGCCAAACCAATAGGTAACATTCTGGCCTCCCTGACACAGTGCACAGTTTTGCTTAGGTTGCAGGACCAGCATTTCACCTGTCCTCTTATATGTTGCCTGTGGTCAAGGGTTCTCAACTCAAGTTCTCTTCTGAAGAAATGAGCAATATAGTGGTTTATGTGTGGAAAATCAAATGGGTTGATGGTCATAACTTAATGAGGTCCCCATATTTTTCATCAAGAAAATTATTTGCAAGTTATGTGCTTTAACTAAGCAGCATAAAAATACTTAGAATGGAGTATGTTTTCAGTGTAGGTAGGTATGTTTTTCATCAGTATATGCAAGGCAGTACAGAGAAAGGCATTGCTGGGTCAGAGGGCCATCAGCTGACTAGCAAGATGTGAGTTGTTAAACTGGACAAATCTAGTGTTTACTGGGGACTTTGTATTTTATTCCTTGAGAAAAAATAATCACAAGTTTGTACTTAAGTATAAAGATTTGATGAACAATGCATTGGACAGATTCCTACCACCATAAGCAGATCTACAAGGAGTTTGAAGAGATGTGTCACTGTCCAATACCTTATATACACTTGTACCAGCACCAATCCTGTGAACATCAGCACCAGGCAACTCAGCTCAGTGTTGGGTCCATCGTTTATCTCAGCTGAGATGCCCCAAAATGGCCCCTTGGCATTCAAATTCCATGACTGCTACAAGACAATGCTGTGACAGTTTCTTATCTCAGCACCAAGGAAAACCTCACATCCCTACATGAAGTGATTCTGTCTCTGGCAGTCCTGCTTCCAGCCAGTTTAACCCATTCTGCAGTCAGGCCTCCTTGCCATCCATGACAGATCATACCTTGGTCACAAATTACCAAGCAGTTACAATTTGAATTTCCCCTTTACCTATTTTTAATGAGACCACTGAATCCCATCTCAGGAAACCCAACAGAGGATATTTGCATATAACTGTTGTTAGAAGAACTTTCTTTCCAAGTCTATCAACAGGTGATTCATATGCTGAAACATGACAAAATGTCAGCTTGCATTTTTACATCAAAATTTTATGTGAAAAAGGAAGAAAAAGGAAGAAGTACATAAACATTGCAGAGTTCCAAAGCATTTAATTTTCATTCTTAGTAATTACTGAGAAATGCAGGATATGCTATTTTCCTTTGGCTCACATCTTGTCATCAGATACTTGAATATCCGAGTGTATCTCATTGAAGATGAGCTGTATTCAGAGTGCTGCCCCAACTGAGTTTAAAAAGCCTCAAGATGAGTACCTAGAAGCTGATTCAGGGAATGCAATATCAGCCAGATTTTCAGAAATGCCAAGATGCTTAACAGATGTATAGTCTTTCAGAGTTAAGGTTTTCTGAGCTACAGTCTAATGCTGTTGTATCAGAGGCTGATAGCTGGTTTCTGTCACTGTGAACATCTGGCTTAGATGCATTTCATAGGAAAAAGTAATTTATGGGCACTAGAAAATCAAGCCCTTGGTCACTGGTTATTCCACCTGTTTGGCAGAAGCATCACCTCCATGTTCATTGAAAAGTAGATGCCAGAGTTCATTTTTAGAGGCATTTGGATGTTTCCTAAAGATTTTCTGATTTGTGAATGCCTAAGGTAGATTAAAAGTCCAGTCCCCTGTGAGTATATAATTACATTAGAGAATATAAATTTGGTGTTTGAATGACCCAAGTTAGATATTTTAAACATATACTTCCCCTCTAGATGAGTTTTCCACATTGAACTTTATTTCAGGTAATTGCAGGTGTAGACAGAAATGTTGTTCCTAAGAAGGAAAAGATGCTGAGTATGGGAAAGCATTTCAGACCAAAAGGGCCTGACTATAGGATTTCAAAAGTCTTTGGAGCAAGTCCTGGATCAGGGTTTTCATTTATCTGGGTTGATTTTAAAGCACATGTGACTCTTCCTGAGAGAGGATTCTGTAACAAACTATTTTAACTAGAGAAGATTTTTGTTGGATTGCTCACTACTTTTGACTTCATTTTTCAGATACTGCAGCCATGTCACATAACTGGAAGCAATTACTAGAAAGGTACAAAAGATAAATCTGGCAAGTTTTCTCTGCAATGTCAGAACTGTTCTTATGTTAATCATCTGAATAGAGAGTGGGAGTTCTGTGTCTTTTGGAAGCACTGAGGTTTTTTCCCCCAAGAGGAAAGCAAGGTCAGAAAACAGAAACTGCCTCTTCTCCTTGCCTTGCATTCTTTTCCTGCACTGATTGGGGAATTTGAATGCTGTTCCCTGGCTGCATTTGTAAATCTGGCCTAGAGCAAGCCATTTACTTTTGAGATTTTGCCCAAAGAATCTTTTCACCATCTCTCCTCAAAATCCTAAACTAGCTCTGTGTGAGAAAAGTTTGAAGGTATTTGCACTGGTAGGAGCAGGGGCAAGAAGAAGGGGTGAAAAGGCGGTTTATATGCCTGCTCAAAAATGTTAAAGCCAGTCATTGGGGTAGTAAGTTCAGTTAAGTCCTTTCCTAAAATCTGCTGGACTTAGTCGTTATTCTATTAAAGCTTCACAGTCATGGTCTTCAACTGTTTGAGTGTAACAGAAATACCATTTTCTGGTTTAGATTTATCTCTGTGTCTCTGTGAAGCTGATTTAGGGGAATAAGAACCAAAGAAATGTGGGAACTGCTGATCTGGACTTATCAAGGTATGCAGGATCTCTTCTATCTAGAATAAGCTATCCTGAGCGAGTTACATATTTTCCATCAAATGCTTCATGCTGTCACAATATAAATCAAATGCTCACAGTAAAGAATAACCAGTTGCCAGATGACAAACTGAAAACAAAAGGCTTCCTTTCTTCATAAAACTTTATGAAATCTTAAGTGTTCTTGTCACTAGTGAGTGTAACAAAATGCTTAGGAAAGTAAAACAGATCATGATTTGTGAGGATCTGACTGAGATTTTTCTGCAAACAAACTTTGACCTTGGAAAGAGGCAGAATACCTTCCTCTTTGCTGACTGCTCACAACCACAGAGGCTGTGAAAGTGCTTTTTCTCCTAGGTTCATCTGCAGCTCCGTGGAGGGGGGCTGTGATTAAAGCCACTGTCTGAGCTTTGATGCCTGCATGGGTAGTGTGCTCCCACAGCAAACTGCAGGGTGTGACTGGCCTCCACACTGGCAGATTCTGCAGTTTCAAGGTTCCTTCTACACGTTACGGTCCTTTCTGCTCATAGTGAAGTGATGGAGAGGAGATGCCCATGGAAGCACATGGGCTCCTGACAAGGCACAGTTAGGGCATCCCTGCTCTACTTCACCAACCCGAGCAGAACTGCTCTGGTTTCACTGTTAGTGGTGTCCATTTGTCCTCAGGTTTGCCTGTAAAATTACTTCCTCGGCACTGGCACAGTCCTGATTCCATGTGTAAAAGTCCTTTTTTTAAGCATTTGTCCAGCTGATGAAGACAGATCACTCCATAGTGTCTTTGTTTCCGCTCCCTACACACATCTCCTGTAGATATAGCATATGTTCATAAAACCAGCTGGAAGTGGGACATGTAAAGAGCAGTCACTCAGCAGTGGCTGCTCATGCCAGCTTCAGTGGAACAGAGTGTGAGGATTAAATTTATATTCTTCTGCTTCCATACAAAAAATAACTCTTTGCTTTTGGCACCAGTTCCTTAGCTTGTGTAAGAACTTAGAGAAACCACACCAGTTTTCACTTGCTGAAGGTCTTTATCTACCTCTGAATCTTTAAAAATCTCTCCTTCCTGGGGAGAAAAAGATGAGGGGAAAGAAAGAGCACTTGGCTATACTGTGCAAGAGCCTATTCTGAGCTGCTGATAATGCCAACACACAGTGTTAGCAGTTATGTTACTTTTCCTACCACAGGTGTTAATCTTGGCATTGGAGAGAGCTTGCAGAACAGAATGAGTCCTGGAGTCCTGCTATGCAATGACGTTTCTTTAAATGGTCTGTTTACCTAGGCTGACAAATGACAAACTGGCAAAACTGGAAACAGGTTTTCCTTTGATCTGCAAAACAGCTATAGCAAGGAAAAAGGAAGAGCAGACCTCTCCACTAATCCCATTTCCACAGTTCCCTTCAGCAAGCCATGCACATCTAAAGGGGTCTCTCCTGTGGGTCATTAAACTGGCTTTTGATCTGACAATGCCTTTCTTGCTACAGTTGCATAGGCCATGTCCACAATAATAAATCTAGCTGATTTTAAAGGTCTTTCAAAAGTCACTGATAATTTACCACTTGGTCTATCACTATTTACCAGGCTTGGATTGGACACTCTGACTTTTAATGAAAAATCATCCATCCTCCTATTTTTTTAGTGAAAGAAATGCTATGGAAATGTGTTATCATAGCACAGACACACCAAGTTGTTTCTCAGGTCTAGTTACTCCTAGCACAGGTACAAGAAATCTTTCCCTTACCATCCTGAATGTATCTTCAAACAAACAGAAAGTAACTGTCCTCAGAACATGGATACTTCAGGAACTGCATAATATGTAATTTGGATCACTTTTTTTGGGTGCAAATTGGCCCTGTGGAGGAGAACACCACTTTCAATCAGCTTCACAGAGACTTTCTACAAAAAGAAATAAAATGATCTAATTTACATGTCACCTTTGGGTAGTTTTCTGGCAATTTTCAGAGGTACAGAGGTGAATAGCACACTCTTGATGTAGACAAGGTATTTAAACACTTAGCATCAAGGACCAGGAGTACCCTTATGTACTCCATACAGCATATTGGGGTGCTGAAGAAAAGAGCTTTAAATTCTAGCACATTTATTATTTTCTTTTTATAATACACATGTGCATATAAGGCTGTGTAGAGTCAGTTACATTCATTGAGCTTCATATTTTAGATTAGGATTTAGATTAGGAGTCCTTGTATCCTGATCTGCCCTTTTATGCAGCCTGATTCAAAAAATGCTGAAGTTTGTGGCTTTGAGTAGGGGTCACAGATATTAGCTATGACACCTGGACTCATCTAGTGGCTACTTTTAAGTTCCTGCAATACTTTTAAAGACATGAAAAGCATTTGAAGAAAATTAATTTTCTAATGGAAATAAGAGATCCCTTTGGATATTCTAATTGTGAAGAAACAGGGAATATAAATTAAGTACTTTTAAAACCAATAGTTATTAATTAACAACAATAATAATAGATTTTAGCTCTGCTTGAGGTAGTATTGGTTTCAGTCAACCAGATGAGCTGTACCCAAGCAGATCAGAAATGTCAAAATGAAGATGACCAGATCTCCAAACTATAATTACTTTAGAGCAAGGTTTTTTTCTTTCTTTGCCTTCAACAAAATCCATTCTTTTAATGTATTCTTCCTCTTCAGGCTGTTCAATTAATGTATAGAACATAAAGAAGTTCTAAATTTTATTTCTTTTTCAAGGTTTCTTGCAGACTTGTCATGTCTTCCATAATGTTTTCACTCTTAGTGACAGAAGAGAAAAAAGACATCATACAGATTGTTGTTGGTTTCTTTTTTCTTTTCCTTGGAAGCATTGGTAAAGAAGCACAATGTCATGGTTTATATTTATGTTGAACAAATACTTTGCCTTCTGTCATAAAGAGTTCATTGACACCCAGGACTGAGGTGTGGGCTTTATAGATGAAAGCATCACTTGTAAAGAGAATACTTCTGTAGCAATTATCACGTGTCCATAAATAGCACAGCATTTGTGGATCCAGTGTAGATGAGATTTTCTTCATTCATCTTTTCTTTCCCCTCTTTGGGCTCCTCATTCACTTTGCAAGCTATTTATGCTTGCAGAAGCACAAAATATTCTCCCTCACCAGCAGTGATGGTACTCTATTTTTTTATTTAATGCATCACTTCAGAGGTGATTCTTTGGACCCTTATGATGACCCTGGAAGTTATCTAGTATCTGTGTACCTTTCAGCAAATCAGCAAATTAAAAGGTTTTAATCAGTGCAAGGAAGACTTCTTAATCTCTTTGATCCGCTTTCTATGAACAGAAAGGATTTTTTTTTTTTTGCCGTATTGGAAAATACAGATTTCAGTCTTGGAAAAATCTGCTCAGGCTATTCTGCCTGTCAAAACAAAAGCGGATTAAACTCAGAGAGGACTCAACAGTTGGACAAGAGGACTCTGGTATTGGATAACTGGAGATGGACTGCAGGGGAGCGTGTGTCAGGATCATTTGATTTTCTTATGCCCTTACAGTTCAATGGCAGCTGTGTCTGCTTATCTGGGAGTAAGACTGGAACCAAAGCCTTTTGAGTGAGCAACTGCCACATCATGTCATAAAACGGATGTAGTGTAGATTGTTCACAAACAAATCATCCTGCAGAATTAAAATCCAGCCAATGAAGTCCTCTTTAGCAGCCAGGAACCCCTCTCCATAGTATAGCTGAATACAGAAAATACTGAAAATATTCTTTAGAGAGAGAGATGATCATTTACAAGAAGGCAAAATTATACCATCACATTTCTACCATATACTTCTGTGAGAATCAAAGAAGTGTGCTCCCCAGAAAATGGATGGCAAACCGTATTTCATGGGAAAGTGTTCCAGGGACTGGGCTAGTATAAAAACAGGCATCTCCTCAGGCTTGATGGAGAAATTTGTATGGTGCTTTCTGCCCCTTATCCCACTTCCACCCACCTCACACCCTTAGGCTTTGCCAAAGGATGTAAGTTGCTCTTTAGCTGATTCACTCTCCTTTATGATCAGTAAATGCTCCTCCACTCTGAAGCAGATACGGAATCTTAGAACAACATCTGTGGGATTTTGTGCTTCAAAAGGAATTGCTTTGGCACAATGAATGTGTTTGATACTTGCTTGTCCCTTGCAAATCACCTAGTGTTTTCATCTAAATGAAACCCTTGGGAACTGTGACATGAACACCTTGAAGGTGGTTTTATGTTCAGCATTATATAGGAGAAGACAGGGTAACTGAATGGGAGAAAAGCAAAATTCATTAATTCCCAGTGTCAGATAAACTAACTTAAATTCAAGGGGGTCATCTGCCTTGCTAAAATATAATTTATTCTCAAAAGTTCTAAAACTCTGTGACTCACCTGGGTATGAATCTCTATTACAATTTCAGTGTTGGTACTGGTCCACCTCTTTTCCATAATCTTGTGCCTCTTTTACATTACTGTGTGAATTCCTTTAATGGTACCTGTGCTTGGGTAGTCATTTATCTCACCTGGGAAATAGTCTCAGCTAATTGTACCTGTACAACCTTTGTTTTAACCACTGAATTACAATACTATTTGTCTCTCTGTTCAGATCTCTCAAGTACACATCTGGATGTTTACCTAGCAGCCTGCTAGCTCATCCCACAGCTCCTTAGAAAGTATAACACTACACAAAATCTGTTTTTCAACAGGTAAGTAGAAACATAACAAGCTTCCTGCAATCACACTTCAAGATGATACAGAAGGGAACATAGCCCCTTCCCAGAAGAGAGCAGAGCCCACCTCTCAGCAAAAAAGGAAAAGTAATGTTTACCTCAATCCTTAGATGCATATGGATGGAAGATATCACACAATCACTGTTCAGGGTGGTTCATTAAGTTTTTGATGTCTCAACCACTGCAACTAAACTCTGAGTTTTACAGATAATTCCACTTACTACTTTGTTTATCATCCTGTTTGTTCTTTGGGCCTTTTCTTCATCATCTTACATAGACATCAATTATCATCTTGCACTCTCTCTTCAAGCAGTTCTTTTGAATGAATGTTGCCAACATTTCCTTTGTGCCCAGGGTATTTATGAAATGTGTTAGAAGATAAGTCCAACAGAGAAAAGTAATGAGACATTCCAAATTAAATGATAAAAGGATGCTGCCAAACTCACTTTTGAATATGGCCCAAGGCACAATATGCAAAAAAATTAGTTCAGCTCAGACTACGGTGTTTTGTGTGGGCTGGCTTTTGGACAACGTGCTATTAGACAAGTACTGTAATAAATTAGGAAATCATATTCTGCCAGACAAGTGTGAAGTCTAAAGACATGCATTGATTTCTTCAGACATAAGGTTTCTTTTTGTTATATCTTTCCATGGTTTTGTGTGCTTGTGTGAGTACATGTGTATGTGCTCTATGAATTTAATAACAGGCTTTGGAGGCAAAATATATGATAATGTTGACACATAGAGTGGGACTGGAGAGCCTAAATAAAGGAGATGTGAGAAAGAAGGTAAGATGTGTAATGGACTGAAAGTGCAAGGCTGGGAACTCAATTAAAGAGGTAGAAGAGAGGAGGAATTAAAGGGAATCAGTAATTAATAAAATAATGCCTATTATTTTTCTGTTGTTCCTATTCATAGTATGCATGTATGAAACACACCTGGCACAAAAAGAATGCAGGAATGGCATCTGAAGCTCCTTGTCCCTTTCAGGAACCAAGGTGTAGCACTGAAGGACAGCCACAGGCAGTGTCCTATCCATGGCTGCTGTACCACAGCTGGAATGCACACGCTCCCCTTGCAGGGGGAGCAGCTCAGAGTCAAGGAGCAGTGTGCATGTTCTTATACCGAGTGTTCTTATATTGTCCAAACAGGCCTAATGGGATATGGAGTAAATTGTAAAATGCTTTTTATGCACTGAGCATAAACTGCTCTATGTGCCTCTTCCCTTGGCTTTCTCCCCACTGGCATCCAGAGGCACTTGGGACTGGAGCTTGGGGCTGCAGAGCTGCACTGTGAGCCAGCGCTCAACATACCTTCTGAAAAGAGGAATAGGGCCTGACTGTCTTCAAATCACCTTCAGGGGAGCGGGCACTTTAAATGGTTTTATTCATGAGTTAAACATTTCACATGAGTTATTAAAGAGAACTTGTTTGTTAGAGACAGGTGGTGACTAATCATCTCTTAGCCCACCTTTACCACATTTGAGAGTTGTCAGAAAGCTGACAAGTAGAAAACCTCTTAGTAGCTCTTCATTATAGCAAGCTGACACAGGAGGCACCGACCCCCACTGCTGTTGGATCAAAACTGGAAAAATAGAGCTTCCAAGCTCCCTTTTCTTGTCCTTGGAGCTTTATTAATGTAATGGCAAAAATATGTTTCTCACATGGTGAAACTAATGCATGTATTAATTCTCTTTCCCCACACAGAAATTAATCATAACTTCCAAATTAAGAATTTAATTTTTTTAAACTCTTTTTTTGCTGTCACAGATGAGGTTAGAGATTTAGAGGGTCTTCCTTCATGGTCCCATGAAGTCTTACTCACTGCCTGTCAGCAGAACAAACAAGCCAAACTCTGGTATTACAGGTCAAAATGCAAGCAAAGAGGGATGCCTAAGTGTCAGCATATTCTCCAGCCTGGAGCAGGTGTCAAGGTGCCCTATACTCCATAGCTGCCAGACAATGAGAACAGCAGCTCTGACCCTGCTGGGATATAGCCTGGGGGATGACACAGCCATTTTCTTCATCCTCGAGCTGAGTAGAGGCCAAAAGGCAGAGTAAAGGTGCTTTTATATCCATTCTGCTGCGATTGGAACTAACTGTAGCTTGGGTGTGCACAGAGAACTAACAAAATATAACAAATACTGCTTTTAAGTGTAGGGGAAAAAAAAAAAGAATTAGCAGTGCAATGAGGAAAAATATTGTGCAGCTGGAACAGAGAACACTGTAGGGATGAAAGGAAACTAGGTATCCTTTGAGATGGCAGATGTACTACCAAATATTTATTTCTTTAAATATTTTCTTAAGTCTTTAAAGCAAGGTAGTAGCTTCTATTGTTTCCTTTGGCAGCTTATTCTAGCCACGAGTTTCTGTGTATTAATGAAATTCCACCTACAGTAAATCTTCTGAGTGCCTGGCTGTTCCTGAGGTTTAACTCTTCCAGGTCTGGCTCGCTGCTTATCTGCCTGCCCTGCATCAAGTTAATTCCAACTCATTATGAGATTGACATCAACAGTTCTGTCCTGGATGTCCTGGGTTGTCAGTTGTATAAACTGGGCAGCCCCACCAGCTCTATTTTCTACGATTCTCTTATTGATCCACCTATTTTGATCACTGGAAGTCTTTGTTCTTGCCTAAGAAATCATTATTTTGATCTGGAAAATCACTCTTTGTGAATTCAGTGTATTTGTTCACAACTGGAGACTGTGCAGTTGGAGCCCTAGATGTGCCCAGCCACACCAGCTGGCCTACAGTTCTGGTCAGTGATCTTTGGGCTGGGCTGGACATGCGTTTTTATTTAGTAGGAGTATGTCACCGTGGTGCCCATTTATATGGAAAACATTTATCACGACTGGGAAAAGACACAAGGGTACAGAACAGACTGTTGTTTTTTCCAGGATGGCTTCTCTGACTTAGGAGAAGCCAGCCAATGCCTGGTGACTTATTGTGCAGGTCAGTCACCAGTCCTGAGCAGTAATGCCCCATTTTGTATTGGATATAGGTTTAGAGCTATAGATGCAATATCCTCAAGCTGTGCTCTAACTTATTCCTCCTTGACTGCACCAAACCAGGCACTGACAGTGAGAAGCTGGACTTCAACCTGATGGCCCTGCCCAAGCAACACAAAACAGCCAGAGCCAAACACCAGCAGAGAGATGATGAGTCCAGTAAAGACATAACCAACTGATGGATTTAGGAAGCCAGCAGACCCTCCCTGACAGCCTTGGTCAAATAGCACCAGGCAGCCACAGCTCAACCCCAGAGAATGAACTTTTGGGACTCCTGCCTGCCAGCCTTGTGGGAAGCAGGGGAGTTTCCTATGCATCTTGAAGTCCTTGCCTCATCACAGACTTTTTTGACATAAGAATATTTACCAGCTGTTGGGAAATTTATATTATTTCTGGAAAAAAAAAAAAGAAAAAAGGAAAGATAAATTACTGAGCAAAGAAAAGCACACCGTCTCCCAAACTCTCCATCCTGAAGCTGGTGCCACTGTGCTTGAAGTGCCGGCATGTTCTGGATCCATGTGGATCCCACTGGATCCATGCCTGCTCCAGGCAGAAATGGCCCAAAAAGTTAAAAATAACAACCCTGAAGTCAACTAGCTGCAAATGCCCGTATGTGTTGCAGGCATTTTTTCCTTTTTGAAATCAAACATAATTCGAAGTAGACAAATTCTTTTCAAAGAGTTGGGTTTCCTGAGTAAAGCGTATGTGAACATAATAAAGAGCTTCTAATTTTGTAGCTAATATATTAGAGTACTTATGATTACACAGGGCTGTTTCTCTTCCTCTTAAAGTGCTATGGTTTAATGATGACTTTTACACCATATTCAGAACGTGACTGCAGTAGCCAAAACAATAGGCCGAGGGCCCTTCTGTTTTTCTCTGACTTTGGAGAAAAAAAAAAAAAAAGTTTTTCAGGAGACATAGTCACATTGCAGATTTCAGACTATTTCTTCTCTTTACATACAGAATGTCTTTCATAATGGTTTCTCACTATTTCATAGTAAATACTGTCTTGCTATTTATTTAGCATCTTGACACTGCAGCCAAGAGAGAGATAAAATCCACATAAAGTAAACTGGAATGTGGAAGACAACATTAGTGCAGAACTGAAGTGACTCCATCAGTGTCCATGCTGAATTCAGAGATGTGAAACAAACTGGAGCTTGAGAAGAATATTTTATCGTATGGAGAAAGCATTTTTTGGGGCACAGTGTTTCCATCTATTAATTTGCAACTTGCTTTTCTCCATCAGGAACTGCTGAGTTTATATTAACCAATGTTCTCCACTGTATTACCATTGACTATAACTTTAAAAAGAGATGTACCATGATGGACCAAAATGGAATGTGGATTCTGTCAGCCGTGTCAAAGCTTTGGTCTAGGTCTGTAAGTATCAGAAAGCACTTATTTTGCTGGCAGTTAAATGCTTAAATGCCCTAGAGAATCATGGCTTTGTTGGGAAGTTCTGTAAAACTTCTATATATTTTGATCCTTTCCTTTTATGATCCATTTAATTCAGGCAGAAAAGATGTTGTGGAAAGCATCAACCTTACTGTTTAAGCATTCTGACTGATTAATACATGAACAATTGCCATAAATAAATAATTACTTCAGGTCACTGCATATGGTACTGGCTTGTTGACTGGATGAAAAGAGGCAGGCTAGAAATGACAGCAAAGACACTGTGTGCATAGTTGTTCTTCCCTACAGTAGATGAGGAAACAGACACCAACTCATTTATATTGACAGAATCTGAATATTGGCTTATTTTATGTGTACAAGTACTTCTCTTGTGTGATATCCTAGTCTTTCCCTTAGGAGCTGTGAACATTACATAACTATCGAACAGCCTTTACACACTGTGTTAAATTTCTGAAACTTGCAAAGAGGAATGTGTCACCTGTCAGAGAAATGTCACTTTGGCTGACTGCTGAGTGCTTTGAAATAGGCTCTACTCCTTTTTGCGCATATTCACTGTGAAATAGTTTAACAGGATAAAGTGATTTATTTCAGTTGACAAAGCTTCTCAAGTAAATGAAAAAAAAAAATTCTTTCCCATAGATTTATTAATCTGCAATTAAATTATGGCTATTCAAATGACACCTGGTAGCATCTAGCACTGTGTGTCCAAGTACCAAACCTGTCATAGCTGCATTAGCTATGGAATGATATGGGTCTACCCTTCTGCAGGGTAAATCAGTCCTAAAGGGCTTCTGCCTAAGGGATTTGGTTTGTGCCCTGTATTTCATTTTGCATGGTTATCATACTATGATATGAAGAAAACATCAGAAAATTAATCTTGTGCAGTTCAGTTGCCTTATTGATTATCTCTGAAGTCCATAAGTCATTAAGTATATATGTCAAAGCTTGCACAGGACTAGTCACTGAAACTGAGCAAGCTCATCATGTATATGATGTATATGTATATGATGTTTATATACATACTTGTTTATAGCACATTATAAAAAGGAGCTAATCTCATCTGCTTATCTTGTATGAAGAAGTACTGAAGTGCCAGCCACACAAATCTTCATAACTAGTATTTGTCAGGCATGTAAAAGTGCAAAATACATAAATCATCTCTGACAAGTCCAAAGAAAGACTGCTAATTTATTTTTTATAAATACTTTACAGGCACAAAGGTCATGAAGAGGTTATGTTAAGCCAGTTAACATAAGTGCTCAAGCATCGTGGGAGTCTTGTTCATAAATTAATTTGACCCAGAAAAAGCCTTTGATCAAATAAACATGGTAGCTAAAAGAAATACATACATTTTGTTGTTTAATGCAATACAAATTAAAGAATAAATATTTTGGCTAATTATATCTATTCTCATGTAAATTGATGAATCAGTAAACTCTACAAATGTTGGAAAGACTAGACCAGTTTTTTACCCTATAAGGAACAGCTTATGGTTGCAGCAACTGTTTCCTTAGTACTCCCTCCAGCACCCCTGTTGATTTTATTTTTCGGACACATTCCTTTAGTAATTCTTTTGTTCTCTATTTACTGCAATTTCCTAAGTAACAAAGCCCCTGACAATATTCATACCAGATAATGTTAGTTCTATTAAATCACAAATGTTTTGAATTTGCAGTGCTGTTTTTTTATTTTGGGGGGTGTGTGTGTGTTTTGTTTGTTTGTTTGTTTTATTAGTTTTGTTTTGTTTAGTTTTAGTTTTGGTTTCATGTTTGTTTGTTTGTTGTTTTTTTTTCCTGAACAAGAAAGATGCAATAATCACCAAATCAATCAATATTGACCATTTGCATATGGATATTGCTGTCCTTATGCATTATTTGAACAGTCTCTCGCTGAATTTATTTCTGTGAATCATAGAATCATAGAATCGTCAGGGTTGGAAGGGACCTTAAATATCATCTAATTCCAACATCCCTGCCATGGGCAGGGACACCTCTCACTACATCAGGTTGCTCAGAACCCCATTCAGATTGGCCTTAAAAACTTCCAGGGATGGGGCTTCCACCACCTCTTGGGCAACCTGTTCCAGTGTCTCACCACCCTCATGGTGAAGAATTTCTTCCTAATGTCCAATCTGAATTGAACCATCTCTAGTTTTAATCCATTCCCTCTAGTCCCACCATGACCTGACATCCTAAAAAGTCCCTCCCCAGCTTTCTTACAGGCCCCCTTAAAATACTGGAAGGCCACAATAAGGTCTCCCCAGAGCCTTCTTTTCTTCAGACTGAACAACCCCAACTCTCTCAGTCTGTCTTCATAGGAGAGGTGCTCCAGCCCTCTGATCATCCTCGTGGCCCTTCTCCAGACACTTTCCAGTGTGTCCATTTCTTTCTTTCAAGTGCACACTGACGGCTCATGTTGAGCTTCCCATCCACCAGTACTCCCAAGTCCTTTTCTTCAGGGCTGCTCTCAAGCCAGTCACTGCACAGCCTATACTGGTGCTTGGGATTAGCCCAACCCAGATGGAGGACCTTGCACTTGCTCTTGATGAACTTCATGAGGTTGGCATGGGCCCACCTCTCCAGCCTGTCAGGGTCCCTCTGGATGGCATCCCTTCCCTCTGGTGTGTCAGCCACCCCACACAGCTTGGTGTCATCAGCAAACTTGCTGAGGGTGCACTCAGTGCCACTGTCCATGTCCCTTGAGGGACTCCACTTGTCACTGGCCTCCACTTGGACATAGACCCATTGACAGCCACTCTTTGGGTGCAGCTGTCAAGCCAGTTCTTTATCCACTGAATAGTCCTTCCATCAAACCCAAATTTTATCAGCATGGAGCAGATCTTATCGTTGTACCAGAACCACCAGAAAATTTTGAGGTATACAGAACTGTAAGTGCCTTGAGCTCTCCAACTTTGAAGGTGACATTTGTTTGACTTTCATATTTCTTATTTCCTGTAGAAATGAAGGAATTGTAATTTCAAAAATTATTTCAAAAATCAGTAAGATATTTTTGCAGTATTCTCTGCCCAGAATTTGCAATCAGGTCATCACCTAGAATATACTAATAAGAAAAAGAAAAAAATTGTAAGCCCAAGATATCTCCTTTTGAAAGATGAGGAAAATGACAGAAGTACAATAGCTGATGTTTTAAACCTCTCTTTGGACTATAGCATCCTTTTCACAGATTCACATACAGACAGTCCAATGAAAAAACAGTCTGTGTTTTATGCTGGTCACCGTCAAGGGAAACACTGTCTTCAAAAAAAGTGGTATTTTAGATGAAAATTCCCAAGAGCCTGCCTCTTAGTTTTGACATCACTATGAATTCAGAAATGAAGTAATTAAAAACTTAACTCAGGTATCACAAAGTCTCATACAGTGATGCCAGATATTTTAGTACTCCATAAGGATTCTTGCCTCGTGCTAAGTTGCACTGCAGCTTTTTTCTTAGAGACAAGAGTGGTGTATCCTGAACAGGGAAAGGATGCATGGTTTTATGAGAAACAAGATGCAGAACAGAACAATAGAGGACAAGGTACGGGCTCTTTTGTCACCCCATCCCTTGTTTCCCATGATTTTGCAGGAACTTGTTGGAGGCATACATGATTAACACCCTGTTGGACATTATAGGGCAGCTCAAGAGAAATGTTCCTTATAGACAGGCAGATGATGATTTTTTCCCTCACAGTCCCAGACACTAAAAATGTATATTACACAAAGAATAACAACAACAACAAAAGCTGGAGATAGGTGATAGAGGTCCTGGACAGGAAGAAGGAAGATCAGCAGGGTACCTGGATATTGGCATGACATCTAAAAGCCCATCTGGTACCTGTAGAGAGTAGAGAAAGGGGATGCCTGGCAATCAGGATTTTGAGGTATACTCGGAGGGTATGAAAGAAATTGTGAGTAGAGATAGGGAAGAAAGAAGGATCACTTATGGGTGGGAAAAAGTGGTGGCCAGAGACTTGTGCCTCAGGAAAAGGTTTAGCAGAGCAGTCTTCATGATGCAGAGTCTCTGCTATAAGAGAAGAGGAGGAAGAAACCAGCAAAAAGCCCAGACTCATTCTTGCCTTTTTTTTTTATTTTTTCCTTTTTTTTTTTTTGGGGGGGGGGGGGGGGGGGGGGGGGGGGTGGTTTTTTTTTTTTTTGTTGTTTGTGTTTGGGTTGTTTTTTTTGGTGTGGTTTGGCATGGGGTTGTGTGCCAAGTTTTG
>JANIJG010009943.1:0-17908 GCA_024611175.1 Megaceryle torquata
CCAAGTTTATACAATTATTTTTTGCTTGTAGGTATACTTCAATCCCACAAAAAAAGGAACCTGTATAATTGAACTACTCTGGGAGGACTAAAGGGCAAGAGAACTCACTGCAAATAGTACATACCAAGAGCAAAAGCTTTTGTACAGTTATGTGATGACTTATAACATTAAGCTCCCCCAGCTGCAGCCCACAGAGGATCACAATTGTTCCTGTTGTTGTCTCTACACATTTCTGGAGCATGATTTTCCTTTTTCTTTGTCTTACAAGTTACTAGCCAGACTTGAAACTTCTGTGATTTGCTTGGCTTGACCATACTGTGATGCATAAATCCCAAGTCAGAGTTGGTGCTCCCCTCACCCCAAACATGTTCTGGCTTCTACAATGAATACTCATTACAAAAGAAATACTCTCAAGTTGCAGACATATCAAAAGACAAATGTGTTGACCTTAAGATTTTAGAGCACCTGGTAGAACAAGCTTGTTGGCCCCTAAGATTCTGTTTCTCAGTGAGGGTGAGTTAAGAGCTCATTTTCAAGCTCTTACAAGAACTGTAGCAACTCCATAAAGTACCTTTAGTCCCGAGTGATTCTAGTGCAGCTCATAAGTATGTGCTGAAATTGCTTAATCTGGCAGAATTGAGGCTGCCAAGCCAAGACAAAATTGATACTTGACAGGAATTGTAATTGTCAACCAACTACAATTTCTGATAGTCATGCAACCATCAGTTAGAACAGGCTGCGATGCAACAGGAGCAGTGTGGGCAGTCCTGCTTATCCTTCGAGGTGTTGCAGCCCTGCAGGTATAAGAGCCTCCAGACTCCACCTATACCTGTTTTTCCACCTCTATAAAAGAGAGAAATTGCTACAACCAATACATAGAGCTCTTTCTAGAGCATACTGCGTCTTGTGTGTACAGCTCTGCGTCAACATTGCATAACCACCAAGGACGAAAATGCAGTTGAGTATATGATCTGTCTTAGCTGCAGTGGGAGCTCAAAGGGACAGAAGGAAGTTGGCTTTCGCACATCAAGCAGTGACCCCAAATGAGAGGCTGGACACTCATGTTTCTGTGCAATGGGCAATTGTGTAAAATAATATATCCCATCAGCTACTTCATGGCAGCTGCCCGTGCATTGCCTTACCTTTTAGTAAATGCAAGGCAGCTCACATTTCAATGCGAATGTGGCAGGTTAGCTGGCTTTCCCTTGGAATTACAAGCGTACACATGTGGTTGTTTTGGAATAGGTGAATTCACAGTCTATCTTGCCTTGGAGCTATTTGTTATTATGGCAGTAGACTGAGTCAGCTACTTCCCTTCCAGCACCACCCACCGTTCAGGCTTTTCACTAAGAGGTTCTGGGACTCTTCCCAAGCTCCCTGGGTAGTGCTAAAGATGAATGCACGCTTTCCTGTGTTGAACTTCGAATGTCAACAGCTCCAGTTCTCTTTCACCCCCTTGGTTGCATCTTCTGTGAATCACTAACTCATAAACACAATCCATAACCTGTAACATCTGAGTTTATCAGTTATTTCCCTGCTGCTGCATCTGCCTGCCTGAGCTGTTAAGCTTCCAATGGGATCAACGTACACCTCTGATAAAGAAATGTTTGTTTGCTAACTGCTTCATATTGATGTGTTTACAGTGAACACTTGCACAAAGGGAGAGGGAATAACAGATTAGGGACCAGTTCAAGCAGGTTATTTTTATAACACTTATAATATGCATGTGGTTACAAACAGACTTCATGGCTTTATTTCAATGGGCAGAACTGTAACAGAAAGAACTTTTTTTCTTACCATCTGGCATCACACCATAGCAATCAGCTTTAAAGGCAGATACATGGGGAAATATCTCACTTGTTTCTGCTTGGTTCTAAATAAGACAAAATGCCCTTGTAAAGTGGCCAATAGAAGCTCAGATTATAAAATCAACAGATGATCATAAGAAAGTATGTTCAGTAAATATTAGAGCATCATCCTCAATGCAGATTTTGTCAACCAATTTGCTAGATCTTATTAACAATCTGCTGGAGGTCTCTAGCTTTGCCTTGTGCTCACTAGCATCGCTATGGCCCACTCTGCCTAACGGGTTACCTGCTTTGGAACAACCACATGGCTGTGTGGGAGCAGATCACTGGACAGGCCAGTTTTAAATGATCCATTCGTAACAAACCTATACCATAAACCAATCAATGCAACCCACTCGTTAATTGTCTTAGCAGACGTCAGCAACTGAATGAACTACAGATATTAAATTCCTCTCCAGAGCAACTTTCTGAACCAAGCAAGGCTCTGATGTATGCCCGTTAGCCATCTGTATGGCATTTCAACCAAAGATGACTCTCCTAGTTTGGGACTCATCTCCTGCACCTAAGCATTTTCTATTTAGGCTGATAATGACGGATAGAGAGCATGAAAAATGGTGAAATGGACAGGACAGGGTAGTGGTAGAAGACATTTTAAAAGCCAAAAGCGAGCCTGCCTTCTCCTCCCAAAGATAAAGCCAGAGGAAGGACTGCCTGCAGAACACAGGGGCTCTCTTGTTTCAGATGTGAATATGCAACTTCACGTGTGTAAGCAGACACGCAGCTGGAGCCTCCTCTCTCTGGTGGAGCACATAGTGCCTCCAGAGCAGCTCTCATTAAATTGGCATTACTGTCACACTGCATGTGGGCAGTACGACCAGCAAAGCAGCCATCCATAGACATGAAAGGATCCTACAAACACAGAGGTACAGTTGTTACAAATGCATGCAAAAGTTGGGCTTGCACCTGCACATGTGACATGGCTGTACATGCAGTAGATACATGCATGGCAACATACAGGCATGTTGGGTGCCTCAGCATTTCTGTACATGCAGACACAAGCAGTGGCTGTGTATTTATGTGGGCTGGAAAAGGTTCCTTTCTCTCTCTCTCTCTCTTTTCTTCACTGAATGGGAAAAGGCTGTCAGCAATTTCCTTCTGTCAACAGCTGGGAGATGCTTTTCTGCAGTTAGCTGCAATTTGTTTCAATTATGTGTATTAATCATAGCCTGCTCCTGATGGCATTCTTCATTAGAAAAAAAAAAATTTAAAATCAGGGCTTTTCTTTTTAATAAGCAGTTTCCTCTCTCAAGATGGCACTTAATGACTGCAGGTTTGTTGGGGGAGTGGAAAGGAAAAGAAAAAGAAAAACCCAGATGCTTCCATGTTTGCTTATTTCATTAATAAACACCAGGGCTCAAGAAGCTGTCAGGGCATGCAGTTGAAATGGGGGTCAGTGCACTGGCATTTAAATTTTGGAGAGATAGCTCTGAACAGAGTTGTATCTAAAGATCTCCTAGCTTCAGAGAGGTGGATGGAATGACATCAATTAAGGATTTTTGGACTCCAATGTGCTTTCTTTGAAACCTAAAGCAGAAAATCCACTAAGCCCCTTGGAAATCAGTTTCCTACTGTTTTAGTATCTTACAAAAGGGAACAATTTTCAAGATGCTGGGAAAAAATAGTGCAAGACTAGGAAACCCATATCCACCCAAGAGCTACTCCCGAAGTCTACTGGAACATAACCAAAGTTCGTTTGCAGATTTACAGTAGTGTGCAAGGACATAAGAGAACGGGATCTTTCCTTCCTTCTCACTAGCTGCTTTCCTCTACTGTTTATTCTCTTACTTGCTATTGTATTAAAGATTCCTCCCACATTCATTTGTCACTAACCACAGCAAGGACTGGCTAGCTCTCAGAACTTAGGAGTCATTGCACAGATTTTACTCGGAAATGTAAACATTCTGGGAAACTGCTAAGATCCAGGCAATGCTTGCTCACTTCACAGCTCTGAAATTTTATATCAGCAATGACCCAAGTACCAAAAATGTAGATGATTTGCAACAGAGGATCAATGTATTTTATCAAAGGTTGGGCTAGAGGAACACTGCCAGAATAACAAGATAGTCTGTAAGATCTTTACTCTTCAAAATCTATTGCATTGAGTCCTTGAAAAATCTGCTTTCTAAGAATCTCAGATTTGCTGACTACATCACACTTAGGGAAAAGATGAATATCCTACTGTAAGTCCATATGGTACAATGTGTATAAATACCTCGCTTAGATAATTTAGGCCTACTCTTAAAAGATTTAATGGCACAGACTTATTAGTTGGGTGTACAAAAAAAACCCCAAAACATACAACATCTCCTGTAATCATTGTATGAACAATGCCAAAATTGTGAGTGCAGATGTCATTATACTGGCAGAAAATACAACTTAGTTGGTATGGTTTCTTTTGATAATGGACCAGCCATGCTAGCAATAGATTGTATTCAAATGAACTCTTTGCATGCCTAGGTCAATAAACCCTCCAGGCACAACTCAAGGTCTCAGAGAGGTTCTGCATCACACACGTTTTCCAGGACACCAACATTAGGCAGGGATGAAGTGCTATGTCCAGGATCACATCTACAATGTTAACTGCAACAAGCAGGGACTGGGCAGCTGCCAGAGCTCTGTCACACTGTGTGATTAGGAATGCACACTGGACAGGCATGTACATTTGTGGGAAAAGATGATGCTATAGCTCCCTTACTGTACCCATCAAAAGCATGTCTGGACATTGACAATTAGCAAAGGTCACCCACAAGGATGCAGCAACACCCACGTGACTGTATGTCTGTGAGGATTTAATGTTTCTTTGCATTAAGATGCAGAGGAAATCAGCTGTACTGAAAAGAGCGTGCTTTTGCCTGTATGAACTGCACCCACACTGACAGTCCTCTGATGATGTCAGAGCAGCCTTTGAGTCAAAGCATTGAGCTTCACAGGTCTCGATTCACTCCAGTGAAGAGGTATGTCCCTGAAAGTTCATCACTTCGTTCAAAGCTCTATCTGCAGAGGGATGGGTTTTAGAAGACTTGAGAGGACCACTTGCTATCATCAGTGCCCCCCGTTCTGTGACATTTCACATTTGCACAAGCAGGCCACGTAGAAAAACTAGCACCCCAGCAATCACAAAGTGAAACCAATCCTGGGAAGCTAAGATGTTCAAGAGAGACAGCATTAGGTACCATTTAGAAATCAACATGATCGACAACCCAGGTACAGACTACCCAACCTCTGGGCACTCTGTGGCCAGCTGTAAATAAAGCACACAAACCCTGGCACCAGGTAAGAGAAGAACATCACTTCCATTAGCACTTCCCTCTACACTTCCACCAAAAGCTTTCCTTACATTGTGCTGTACTTGTCAAATTAAAAAACAGCTCCCACAAATATGTTGGCTGAAGGTTCACCAGGCAAACCTTATCCTTACTGGACTCACACTGACATGTGCACACAGGCAGAAGAATGTTTACACTATAAAGAAAATGGCAAGTCCAAAAGGGAAGCTTGGACCTTCACAGAGCTCTAGGGGTTCAGACACAGCACACTCCCAACACCAGGAACAAGAAATCCAGTGTAACGTAAGAGCTGGAGAACATGATAGAGGAGGTAAGAGATAAGAGATAAAGGGAAAGGAGAAAAGGAGAAGGAAAAGAAATAAATAATAATTAAAAAAAAGGACAAATACAGAAACAAGCAGAAAAAGGAAAGACGAGGTGGAAAAGAGAAGGGAATGACAGAAAGTGATAGACAGAAGGGGAGAGAAATCTCTGCTGGTACAGTAACAAATAAATCCCTGCAGCATGACAGGCGTCTGCTGAAGCATTTCATTTCCCCGCAGCATAATGGTGTGTTATTGCCCATTATCTGTTCTGTCAGTGCCAGAGTCGATATTAAATGAGGGGCAGCTGCATTTAGCTGCCATTTTTCAGCTGTCTCCTCGTTACCATGGAGACCTGCTTGTTTTTTGATGAACCTGGCTGCAAGCAGAGGGGTGCGTGCAAGGGAGGGGAGGCAGTAAGCAGCACAGAGCAGTGGGAGCAAAGGACAGAGAGAAACAGGGGGGGAACGCAACCAAGGGGAGGGCAAGTCCCTCGCACCCATGCAAGTACCACAAAGACAGCCATTTCACAATCTCTGCTAATAGGCAGAGGGGCTGATGGCCAAGCGTATGCATAGTGCTTTGACATTCACACGTTCCAGCAATTGCCCTTTCATCCCTCTGCCCTTCTCCTTTTCCTCCACCCTCTGTTCCCTTACAGTGATAGCAATCCTCCCCTCTTCTCTAGTACCTCTCTAGCAGCGTATATAAGGCTACCGAAAACTGTGATGAACTAAGCCTCTCAAAGACCATGCAGCAGGCTGAGTAGCATTCATATCCCTAAAACACTCATCAGGAACCTGGGCCACAATGAGATGGAGCTTGTCCCTCTCTCCCACCAAGATTTATTCAGTAAGCTGCTAGCACACACAGATGCTGAGGCCTAGAACACTTCATTCACTGTTTTCCTGTTTTAAAAATAAGGAAGTTCCCTACAGGGATGTAAAGGGGAGACTGCTACACAGCAAACTGGAATCAAATAAAAGACACCCCATTTCCTTTTCTTGATTTCTTAACACAGTGCTTCCTTAGGGGAAAGACACACTGGGCTCTCCCTTCACCATTTACTTCAGGGTGGCAATTCCAAACTTTACATATATCAGACTCTTGTATTTAATTTCTCACGCTGTTGCTTTAGACCCACCAGTAGTATACCTGCCGTGGCTGGGAGAGCCTATCTCCCATTCTCCAGCAGCATCCTAATCATACCAGTACGAGGAAAGTTACCTGCTTGAAGTGTCAACCACGCACAGCACCAGAGCTGAGCGTAGTAGCTGAGAGTAGTATTTTCAGTCTGCCTATACTTACTGTAAGGTGTTTATCTCTCCTTGAGGACCTTGTTTCTCTTAAAGGCTTGTGAAGGGTTTTAGAAACACTGGAAAGACTGACATGGTGAAAGTCAAACTGATAGACTATATCTACTTAATAAATGAAATAAAGCCTGTGTATACTCCCAGACTTTGCAACATATTAGTTTGCAATGTTAAACTATTAGAACACTCTCTGCTATGATTTTACTCACAGCACTCTTCCAAATAATTCCTGAGCACGGCTCAAGAGTTAGGATATGACTGTGACCATTCCCAATATCCAGTTCACATACAGTCCTCCTATTCTGCAGGTTTATGAGCACAGACAGACCATCCTGCAGTGGCCAGCCTCAGCATCACAAAATGTTCCCAACCACGCTCTGCTGATCAGTAGAGACAACCAGGTGGTGCAGCCCGGAGACAGCCACAATAGTACTTTGTCCAGTCTCAAACTAGAGGGATAAAGGTCTTGCTGGTATATCCTGTCCACACTAACTGCCTGTCAAAAGGCTCATTTGCACAGCTCTGCTTACCACGCAGGTAGATGCAAGCACAGAACAATGGAGCCACAGCTTCTCTGTAAGCCTCTGAATACTCCAGCCATAGATACATCCTCCTAAACAGATGAATAGGAAAAAAAAAGACCAATAATCCCACTCAAGCTGACAAGAATAACAGGATGCCTAAGAAGAAAATTACAGCCTTAAAACACATACCGAGAAGACTTCCAATGTCTCAAAACTCCCTAGCACTGGATGGGAATATTCTAATACTACACTTAGAGCTCACTGGAAGCTTCACCTCCACATCAACTATAACAACATCCAACAGAACTGTGCAGTGTATAATGCTGATGATTAAGGACAAAGAAGCCCAGACAATATTTACTCCTTGAAGGTAAATTTATGATGCACAGATGATGTCAGATTCTGACAGCTTTCAGCTTTTCATGAAGCAGCTTGCTGTTTAGGTGTTTCTGGACCTACATTTGCCATGAATTCTGATTGACAGCTTTTGAGTCCATCCTTGGATCATGTTCCTCAAAATATAAAACTTACAGCTCCCTTAAACTATCCCATTCTCTGTCCTGTCCCTTACCCCTAAAATCCTAGATTGCCATGGAACAAAGACTTCAAAGATCTTTTCTAAGAAGTGATGAGCAGAGGATATAAAGCTGCCCAAGCCCAACTCTGATTTGCAGTGGAGTGTCCCATCTCCTCTGCTGTTTCATCTCAATGCACATGAAACCTATGTAATGGACATTGATAGGAAAGGAACACCAAGGAACATAGCAATACTGAGTATTCTTAACTTTTAAAATACCAATTTGCTGCTTCTTTCTAGGAAAGCCCCCTTTTCCTTTTTTTCCCCCCCTCTCCTTTCCATTCCCTCTGCTTTCCCAATGCAGAAAGAAAATTTGAGTTCTATTTGTTCACACTGTCTAGCATCACATATTGAATAAACTTCACAATACTCAAACACTTAATTGGGAAAATATTTTTTCAGTAACTGTAAAAAGTGCAGTCCCTTCCAATCACCCATTGCATTCTCCTCCAGTAACCTGCCAGTGCAGACTGTTCCAGCACCCAGCTATAGAGCAGCATTCTTCATTTATTCAGTTTAATTTTTTAGATGCCATTTAAAAGTCTCTGTTTCTCAATTCCTGTCTAGCTCCCATGCTCCTTGTTTAGGCAACAGTGAAAATAAAGAGTCAAAGTGTTTAATTATATTAATGCTTAAGTTCTCATATCCTAGTAGGAACATAGACCTTTGACATTTTCTCATCAATGCCTCTTAGTCTGATGTTTTCAGGTCTAAAGTAACTTCACCACTTTGGGCCTTCTGAAACTTGGCAAAACTTTTAAAAGTAGATTCTAAAGAAACCCCTCGAATGACATTTAATTGGCACACAGCTGTTGATCCTTCCCATGACTGACATCTGCTGCCCTTCCATGTCTCTATGGTAGTTGTCCAGCACAGCCTTTCATGCATCTTTTCTTACCTTGCTGACTAGGGGTTTTTTCAATATTTCTAACTATGCCATGTTTGAAAAAAAATCTGCCTGAATTGCTTATATTCTAATCCTTCCTTTAGCTTCACTCTCATGACCTTTTGCTTTTGAATATAGAACTATCTTAAGCGCCACATGGAGCACTAGACTGCCATATGACTTGCAAGGTCTTGTTTTTTCTCTAGTGGATGCCTAAGTTCAGGGTGTTTAATCAAAGTCTTCTTTACAGTCCAAGGGAATTTTGCAAACAGTGGTTGAAACAAACAAATGATTTAGATGATTGAAAATACAAATGCTAATGAACTTTTTAGCCTGCTGTGTCAATGACACTAGTTTTGGCTTCAAGAAGTCAGGGAAACCAAAGGGAAGAAAGAAATTTGCCATAAGATTAAAGAGGAGATTTTTTTTTTTTAATATAATCTCTGGTCAGCAAAACCTTATGACAAGAATATAGACAGAGACAAATAGGAAAGTAAGAGGGAAAATATGCTGTGGTGTTTCCACAAACAACTTTGTGGTCATTTCAAGGAGTTTATAGAATTGTGCTGCCTGTGATTTGGTTCCAGGTCCTGTTAAACTGTCCCATTATGTTAAGGAATATATTCAGAAGAGCAAGTGAATTTGCAATGAATTCTTTGAACCATATTCCCCACATCCAATGAATCCATCAGCTAAGAAACAAAACAAGGCAAAAAGCTGTAAAAGGAACCTAACTACTACATACTATAGACAGATCACATTTATTCAGCAAGAGTTTTTAAACAAAAATATTGATTTCTAACACCCTAGAGATGCTTTGTGAAAAGCTTTCTGGCAGACAAAACTAGCATTTAAGTTTTGAGGAAAGAGAGATATATCTATCTCTGGATTTCTCTGCATCTTTATTTTCCCCACTCTCCCTCTGAAAAAAAATATATAATAGCCATCACTTTCCTTTCTACAGCCTACTGCCTTGAGTCCAGTCAGTGAAAAATACGTGTCATTTTTGGCTCTATTTATTTGCATACATGTAGTACAAGGCAACACAGCTGAGGATCAAATATATGCTCCTTATGTCACCGAAGCCATTGGTATTTCACTGGCAATGCTGGTTGACTAAAAATTACAAATTCATTAAAAGGGTTGTCACATCCAAGACAGTCAGCATCCTTGGAAACTGCTATCTTTAAACCATTCTACTATTTTATCCTGTGTTTATCTGCTGTCTTCCCCAGGACTCTTAGAAGGTTTTCTCATCATTGAACCAAGCTTAACTGTCTGGTTAATACCATATTTTGCATTTTACATGGAAAAATATTGAGCCCTGTAACAGTTAAGTACCTCATCTCCAGAAAACCACATTTGAAAGCACATAAGGATGACTTCATTTATTCAAAGTGATATAAACCATATCCAACTACCCAGTGGAAGAAGTAAAAGGAACGCCATACTTTCAATGTATGACTTTGGAAAAGGGCACTCAATTTGCTTGTCTATAGCCCACTAGAATTAGTACTAAGGAATCAAGTCCGTTACTGCCATCCTCCTGTATGCCATTCCTAAATGGCACTTCCAGAGCCACCCTTTTAGCTCTAGCATCAAGCAGCTGGTGCTCTAGGTATTGTACTCCTAAATTTGATTCCTACTGCTTACAGGGTAATGGTGTACATGACTCTTCCAACATCGGGTCTGCTTTTCTGTGCATCAAAACAGGATTCAAATTTGAGTATTTCAATACTTCAAATACCAACAGAAACTGGAATGGCTCAATTCATCAGAATTGAGGTCCAAGGGGCCAACATTTGAGGAGGTCAGAGCCCAGTATCACAGCCAGTTTTCTATAAAAACTCAGCCTCAGCTTACACTATTGAGGAAGAGGTCTTCAGACTTCAGTGTCCCTACTGCTGAGCATTTCTCATGCCTTGCCTATTTAAAGGTCATCAAGTCATTTTACTGCAGAGCTGGGAAAGAAGGTTGGGTCCACCAGATGCAAGCATTTGGCAATGGAGCCACTCCTTCCCTGTCCTTTCCTAAACCAGAATGTCCCAGGAAGAAAATTATGTTTTGCAGAATACTAAAACACAGTGACAAAGAAGCATAAGCAATGAAGTGAGCTTTCATGTCATAATGGACTTTATTAGCATAATTCCTAATTGTGATTGTTTAGAAGCCCCATAAAAGCAAGAATAATTATGTTTAACCGTCAGATAAAGCAATTCTCCAACCCCCCTACTTTCAGACTACAAGATCCTCTTCCTTTCCTCTACTGTTGCGAACAGTACAAAGAAATATATTTCACAGAAAAAAAAAAAAGTCGCCATTCCTCAAGTCCTCAGGATTCTTCTACTTGTGACACCCTAGCCCTAGTTGGCTTGAATGAAACCTTGTACAAACCTCTAAGAGGAAGAAGAAAACAAAGATAAACCAAAGAAATCCACGAGAATACAGTCAATATGAAAAGGCAAGTGGCAACTAAGCAGAGGGATAGGGAAACCTAAAAGTACTCCAATATATTCCAGAACTGCACACTGTGATAGGAACCCATCGTTCAGCTACAAGTACACAATTCTTTTCACCATGATCAGCAAGAATGAAGGAGACAAATGCATTTAGTGACTCTTCATGAGCAGTCAGTTCCTAACTTGCACCACTGACCCGAAGCATACCTCAAAATTGAGCCCTTGTGGTGCAAAACTGGCCATAGGATGTTCTGAGGGGTGCCACAGACACTGGAGCAGAAACAATTTTTTTTCTGTTGTGGTTGGACAGGACAGACTTGCAATGAGGACTTGCAAACAGTTATAAGCACTACTTTTTATACTGATTGAATTGGATTGAGGAAAGAGAAGTTCTATGAGGGCTTGTGAACAGAGGGAACTTCTCTTTCCTCAATCCAATTCAATCAGTATAAAAAGTAGTGCTTATAACAGTGTCTCTTTTTGGATACAGTGGCCTATTTAGGATACTACTGACTTACTACCAAAGGGAAAAACATGCAGGAAACTTCAGTAAAGGAGTCTGTGCTGGTAAGACACTGATCTCTAATGAAAATCCAGCCTCACAGCTCCCAGTCCCCAGTGAGCTGCCAGCCCCCACTGTGCCCTGATACAGCCTCTAGGATCTTTAGATGCCAACTGGTACCACACACAACAAACTGAGATCTGCTATCCCAACAAATGCTAAATGATGCAGCTATTCCAGCTAGCAAGCCTCAGAACACCCTTTTAATATACATTAACCATTTTCATTACAGTCTGGGGACAGCTGAACTGTTCCACCCCTCTCCTTCCGTCCTTTAACTTCTAGAAATCTTAGAACATTTGTTTTCAACCCAACTTATCAATTAACTTCAACCACTGCCACAACTATCTGCAGTTGCAGGTTCAGACGAGGTCCAGAACTGTCACCACAACACAAGGAAAAACAATTCTATCCATTTAAACTGCATTTTACATAACCAGAAGATTAAAGCAGCCAGAGACTCTGGGGTTTAATTCAAACTCAGACTCTCAGGTGTGATTCTGTTTTGCTGCGGGTATTTCAATCTCTGTTAGAGAGAGAAGAGGAACAGAATCTTACATGATTTCATATGCATTTGTTTTGATTTTTATAGCTGGTGAAAGAGCTATATTAATAGCACAGCAGGGGCTGAACTGAATCCAAAGACCTGGAAAATAAAATGTTCTCAGCATCCATTATTTCAGTACTTGCAAATTCCAACAAGATGAGACTTCCATACGCTTACCATAGAAGCAAAAAAACCCAGGCATGAATTAAAACAGATATCCCCCCCATTTATTTACAGTAAATAAAGCAAATATATTTGCAAATTGTAGAAGGCATTACCCTTGGAGTCCTCGGAGGTGCTAATGTATTAGAACAAAAGGTAGGCATGCCCAGTTTAAATGCTCAAAGAAAATCTGGGCAAGACATTTGCAATCTGATATGCAACTGCTGAAGACCAACCAAGTGACACTGACAGCAGAGCTCCGAAGGCCTGAATCATGAATTCAGATTTCAGACATCTAAGTTTCTACAAGATGTCTGTTATGCCTCATCTTAAATTTAGCATGAATCTCCTGTATGGATGTGGTTAAGTCACTTTATCATCTTTCTTAAAATTAAGACTGATACTGAGCCATTCTGAAGTGCTGTGAGGTAAATTACCCATAGCACTGTAAAGCAATAATATTGCCACTTAGTTTTGCTCAGTATTAAACAAAAACTCTTCAGGAACCACTCACACACTTGTCAGGGTCTAAATCTCAGGAATAAGAGCAAGTGTCACAACAAAACAAAAATCTGAGCCTTCTGGATCCCTCTACCATTCCACTCTTGATTCTGCATCACTTCAGTAAATGAGCCTTATCTAAGCTAATTATAAAAAAAATAGAAGTCCTTCAAACAACTAATCAAGAAAGCATCAAATAATTATGGAAGAAAAGATTTCCTTGAACTAAAACTAAAATATCCAAATGCACTAATAATAAAAGGTTTTTCACTTCCAGCCTGACAAGCCCCTGATGACCTTATAGACATAAATTTGGGGTGGAGGATAAGTAGAGCTTCACAGACGATGTCCCACACCACCATGAAGTGTTAAGCAAACACTCTGCAGGCTCAGAGGCTCTGTCATTGGATATCTGAAGGAGAGGAGTCATGATCACATACTAAACTTTGGGGATATTCCATTTTTCTTTTTGTACAGGCCTAACCTCTGATTTTATTTTGTATCAGAAATGAGTAGGTCGCCACTTTCCTAAGACAGCACTGTGTCATGCTTTGAAAGCAAAAGGAGATTCCACACACCTTAAACAGGAGAAAGTGGGACTAGAGACAAAGCTTGGGTCACAGTGGGCTGAAGAGGCAGTGAAACATGAACACACCTCTCTCAGAGGAATTTTCAGATTCTGGAATGAAACTCAAGAGGAGCAGTGGATCCGCTGTCTCCCATCAGAAACCTTGGATACTTGTGCTGTTTCAGTCACATAGCAATGATGATCTAAGCAGAACTTGGGGAATTACCCAGGCAGCAACATGTTGCTCTTTTACACACATCCTCATTGTGTGGGGCCAAGTCCCCTGCTCAAGGCACTGCCCCATGGGTGACTCTTTCATTCTGCTCCTGTAGCTGCAGTGAACATCCCCACAGCCTTTGCAGATCACCTCATACAAGAGGTCACCAGTCTGAATGGCAGCTCTGAGGGCTAAAGTTTCTCCACAGCAGTAAGTTGTTGTCAGGATAGTAACACATCACGACCCCTTCAATACTCCCCCATGTAGGGGTGTGCAGCAGGCTAAGAGTTAGGGAGGAATCCTACTCCAACCAGCCAGCCAGTCTTCACTTTAGCTGTTAGCAAAAACTGGCACCGAAGCATTCAGAAAGACCAAGGTTTTGATAAAGCCTTGAGCCTTTCAGGAACTGGTCTGACACCACCCAACTTGTTTCACACAACTTATAATTTCATGGAGAAGATGCTATTTAAATATCAAATGCGGCAGCAAGTCTAGGACTACTGGGCAGAAGCATGTGCGTAGTCTGAGAAAGGAAAGAGTACATTCTCTACTGATGTCTTGTAGCTACAGTAAATTTCATTCCTTTACGAGCCAAACACCGGGATAACAGGCTAATCCTGCTATGCAACTTATTTATAAGTAAGTAAATAAATATGTTACCTAGTTGCAAGCACAGCTTTTCATAAGATTATGCTCCCAGTTGACTAAGAAATCATGGTCTACCTCTCTATCAGGCAACCATTCAGTGGTCCATGAGATTATTTGATTTACAGGACAAGTGTAAACTGCATCAACACCTTGCCCTGATGATGCAGGAAACTAAAGGGGAATAAATATGCTGCAAGGGTCTTCTCATTTAAGGTTTCTTCCCCAAAATATTCTGCTGAGATTTAATAAATCAAATAAATATTTGGAACAACAACAACAAAAAAAGCTTAAAAATTAAATATTAATTAAGACCAACTCAAATTGAAGGGCTAACCAACAACAATGAAAACTGGTCTTTTACAATGGTTCCCTGTTACCTCTGGGTAAAACACATCTCTGAATCATTGTGGTCTTTTTAATTAAACAATTATAAGTCTCCACCATGGGAAGAGAATAATTTTTCAACTTTTATATTGTTTCTATACAATGACATCTAGGTCTCTAAGAGCAGTATAAGTTCTGCATATTTGTGGTGAGCAGTCTACAAACAATTGATAAACCAAGGCTTATTGGGGTCTGGAGAACATGTCAGATGAGGAGCAGCTGAGGGAGCTGGGATTGTTTTGTCTGGAGAAAAGAAGGCTCATGGGGAGACCTTAGGAAAAGTATCTATACTGAAAGAGTGGCGAGGCATTGGAACAGGCTGTCTAGGGAGGTATTGGAGTCACCATCCCTGGAAGTGTTCAAAAACCGTGACGCCGTGGCACTTCAGGACATGGTTTAGTGGTCATAATGTTGGGTAGACAGTTGGACTTGATGATCTTAGAGGTCTTTTCCAACCTGAATGACTCTGTGATTCTAAAAAGAAATTAATAATTTCAGATCAACAAATTTCAACATTACAATTAATTTGCCATTAATTTGGTGTGGCTTGAAGCTCATGGAAAAGTTTCCAAAATCAAGTGGGAATGGTTCCCGGCTGGAGTCTATGAACCAGGCCCTTCTCTAGTCCCTGCCCTTCAGGCAGATTACAGCTTTTGCCACAGACAAGTCATTTCAGCTTTTAATTCCATCTCCCCTTTTGTAAAATAGTCGTCACATACCTACTTCACTAGAATGCTTCCAGGATTAAAATTGATGCATTCCTGCTGAAGTAATGAGCCATAATTACCTTGATAATGTGCCCTCTCTTGGATAAACTGAGAACTGCTTAGCTGTGTGTCACGTCCCACAGCACCAGCTGCCTCAGCCCCTGGGTGAGCTCAGGCAATTGGACAATGTTCCCTCAAGCTCGTTGCTCTTGTGAAGCTGAAGTGAAAAGAAAATGGCAGCCTTGCAGCTAAAGGATGCAGTAAGTATGCCCTGCTTGAGAAAGCAGACTCAAAGCCACTAATTATGTATTTTCTACCTACATTTGGGTGACATACACACACAAATAAATAAATAACAGCCCCCCCCCCCCCCACCCCCCACCAAAAAAAAAAAAAAAAACCACCAAACACACCAACATTAAAAAACCCTTTTTAAAAAAAGAAGAACAAAACACCCAAACATTGCAAAGTAGAAGGGAGAAAAGAGTTGAACATTGAACTGAAGTGAGAGGTTTCAACACGTTTGCCTACATTAGGCGATGGAGCTCTATTCTGAGAGCTCCTCTCATTACTTCCCCTGACACTTAAAGACAAACACTTGGCACACACACTTTCCTAAAAGACACAATGGCAATGCAATAACATCATGCCCAGACCCATTCTGCCTATTTCATACAAGCAGACAGGTTAGATCTCCTGGAGCTCAAATATTTGGTCATTTTCTGTTCCTTTAAGACAGTAACAAAACGGGTGGCTGGAGGGAGAAGACAGTAACAGTTCATCTATTCTGACTAATTCTATATTACTGAGCCTGCAAGCCCCAAAATATCACCCCACTAGTGTCGCCTATGGCCTGCCTTCCTCCTCACCACTAGCCCCATCTACAGACCTTTCTCCTTCCACCACTCCAGCCCATCACCATTCTCATGTTTAGTCCCTCACCTCAAGAGGGGTGAAACAGAGAGGGCTGACTACAGCAGGATCTCAAGATGAGTGAAGAAGGATGCAGCTACTTTGTGGGCCTGGAGACAAAGACAATTTAAGACCAAAGTACTATTGTGAGAGGATCAGGAACCATATCACTCTGGAGAGAAATATACTAATCACAACAGAGATTATTCAAGAAGTCTTATTCCAGGTGTCCTGTTGTCAAGTTAACTTCTTAGTTGACATACACTCCTTGTATAGAACAGCAAGTGAGAAAATTCTATTTAAAAAAAAAAATCCACCATGAACTGAAAAGCTAAGGCATACAAATAAAAGTGCATCCACCATCTTAACTATTCTCATTTTCAAACACAAAGAATAGTTAAGTAGCTGTTTTCTTGAGCTGTGCTCTTGATTGATAGACTACATGGATTAACAGTCTATTCTCTGCCTCTGGAAAACAGAAAAGTTTACTTTGCAGTGACCGTGGTTTCTCTCTCTCACAGCTGAATGCTTGCCCTAAATCAAATGTTTCCATTTATTGCCCTCAAAATAAAACTATTATTCCCTGGCATGTTAAGTAAAGATGATGGCAAAACAGTGACAAGATAAATTTTTCATTGTAAGATTAAAAATTACTTCCAAAGAGTCTAAGTGTTCATATACAAGTGTTAAGTGCTTACCATGGCTTTAGATTTCTCATAGGGCTCTTTTCAATAGATTATTGTTTTCAGTGTCACTATCAAACATAAGGTTTAGAACAGACAAAAGAACCGACCTCTAGCTAAAATGTGAACACTCCTGTCAAAGCATCAATGCAGCATTAACTGGTCATGCTCAGTTAATAAGAGGCATGTCAAAGTGTAAACACAAGGAAAAATCCAAATTATTTTTCCTTCTCTAAAACCTTTTTATTCTACACTTTAACATAGTCCATTGTTCAGCAAAATATAATAAGTAACAAGTGTTTCTAATGAGCAAACATGTAATTTTATTTAGACCTCCAAATGTACACTCAGTAGTGACTTACACCCTTCTAAGATGTCACAAGTACAGCTGGTTGCATAGAAGGCAAAACTCTCAAAACTCCAGTCTTCAGCTATCCTGTCCCAGTCAAAAAGTTTACATATATGACCTTGATTTAGTATTCATATAGAAGTTTCTGTTTTGGAAGAAATAATTTTGGGGGGGCGGGGGGTAATAAATCCCATACAGAGCTATTACTGGCATACTAACTTAATTGCACAATCACTTATACACACTACTCAGTTTTTATTTAAAAAAAAAATAGAACTATGGTGATAATGGACTATTTCAAGATGCTGAAGGAGAAGTAAAAGAACACTTAGTTTAACTGCATTTATAAACCACTTTAAAGCTACATAGCTTGTAAAACCCAACAATTTTATAGCATTATTTGATCTTCAGTATAGGCTATATCATAAATAATATTTGTCAGAAAGATTTCT
>JANIJG010009943.1:27284-50194 GCA_024611175.1 Megaceryle torquata
AGTGTGTGCTTGCAGCCCAGAAGGCCAATCGCATCCTGGGCTGCATCAAAAGAAGTGTGGCCAGCAGACTGAGAGAGTGGATTCTGCTGCTCTGCTCTGGTGAGACCTCACCTGGAATACTGCATCCAGCTCTGGAGCCCCGAGCACAGGAAGGATGTGGACCGGATGGAGCGGCTCCAGAGGAGGCCACAAGGATGATCAGGGGGCTGGAACACCTCTCCTACGAGGACAGGCTGAGGGAGCTGGGATTGTTCAGTCTGGAGAAGAGAAGGCTCTGAGAAGACCTAATAGTGACCTCCCAGTACCTGAAGGGAGCTAACAAAAAGGCTGGAGAGGGCCTGTTCACAAAGGCCTGTGGTGAAAGGATGAGGGGCAATGGTTTTAAATTAGAAAGGAGTGGGTTTAGATCGGATGTAAGGAGGAAGTTCTTTACCTTGAGAGTGGTGGAGCACTGGAACAGATTACCTAGGGAGGTGGTTGAGGCCCCATCCCTGGAGACATTCAAGGTGAGGCTTGATGAGGCTCTGAGCAACCTGCTCAGAGGATGGCCCTGCTCTCAGCAGGGAGGTTGGACTAGATGACCTCTGGAGGTCCCTTCCAACCCAGACATTTCTATGTTTTTATCTCCATGGTACTCATACTTCCCTGCTCTTCATATTCATGCTCTTTCCACAGCCTTGCAGTGGATGTACTTGCATTTCTCTCGGATGGCATTGCAATGCCTCACACATGACACTGCACCTTTTCCTGTCAAATACCAGGAAATCTTTCATACCACTGAGGCCAGGCTTCCAGTCTCTCTTAGGAGATAAACTACATACATCTCTGAACATGGCCAGTAATTTCTGTATCTCTTAAGGTCACATGCTGCTACTTTGGCCATCATATGTCAACCATAGGCATGATCCAGTGAGGTGGTTAGTGACCTCAATTCCTGCCGAGTTTGTGGGTTCATACTGAAAACAAAATGAGTTTCCTGCTTACTCGCAGCTGTGTTTGCGGAGGTACGCAACAGGAATTAACAGGGTTCAGTGTCTCTAATGAGTCTGACTTCAGACCTCTCAGACTCTGTGGACAAGGACTAGGTGTCCTAATTCCTGTACTAGGATGGACACATTTGGAACAGACAATGAAAAATAATTAGATCACATAAGAAGTGTCAGATAATGCTATTTCCTACAGAATGTTATTTCCTACATGTCCCCTTGCCTGAAACATTGCCCACTACTGTAGCAAAGCTATGCAAGGTCCTGTGGGTCAGAAGAAAAGGCCCCAAATTATCTTGAAACAGAGGCAATTTAAAGAGTTAGGAAAGTTTTACTGAAAATGTAAGCTGGTGCAGAGCACTGGACATTACATTTCTGCTTTTACAAATAAAGCTGTGGAAGAGTGTGCACATATTGTACACTTTGTCCTATCTTGAACCTTTTCTTTTGTCCATAATCACAAAGTCTGCTTAATCACCTCACTGAGACACAGGAAATATTATTTCTGAAGCCTAGAAAATGAAGTAGTTTCCCTATAATAATCTCAGAGGACAGTGGCAGAGCCTGAACCATTCCTTAATTCTACCTGCCAGAGACACAGCTCTATTTTTCTTTCCAGCAAGTAGTTGGGATTTCAGTTTGCTAATTAATGCTGCAGCATTTTGTCTTATAACACTGCAATTGTTGCAGGTTATGGCTACATAGTTCAACAAGTCAAGCTGCATTGGAAAGCTGCAGAAGTATTTACTGTGCCAGGACCTACTGGTTCTATCTACCTGATAGAACGAGCACTACCAGCATCTTGAGGAAGATGAGATGACCACCACAAATAGTACCTTCTACCAGTAGAAAAGTTTTCCATCAGGCAACCAGAAAAGAGACTCATATGTAGATTTGAAAGCTATGTAAAAATGTGAGCTACCTTCAGCAGAGTTTACAAAGTACAGTTCCATGTCAGGAGAAACAGCAGATGTGAAGTGTAATTACTTTTTTTTTTTCCCCTTCCATACTCTGTTCATGTTTTACAAACTAGGACTGACATCTGAACAAAGTGACTGAAAATAAAGCAGGCAGGAGCTATGCAAATAATGAGCAGTTCTGTTCTATCACCACTGCTTGTTTGTAAACCAAGTCTACAACTAGCTGGAAAATGTAGGAGCTGCTACACAATGAAGCAGACCTGAATTAACAGTGAGAGCAATAGTTAAAATACTCTGCACAGTTTATTTATTTACAGCTTAGATTATTTTGAAAACAAATAAATAAATAAATATGTACCTGCTCATGGAAACAAAATTGTCTGCGTTATTCTGTATCCAAACGTCTCATGGAATTTTACAAAAGAAAGCAGAACCATTAACTTCTTCATTTCAGACCAGAAATGGCAGAGTTTAGTTCTGCTGCTCTAGACCTTGCCCATCCTGTTCTTCTCATATTTCCTTCTCCCCTTTTCAAGTATGAACAACAGTTATTTCTTCAAGGCTTCACTGGGGCTGAGCAAGAGAAAAAAATGCAATTTAACCCAAAGATGGCAGGACATAGGATCTAGAGAAACCGAACAGATTTGTCAGCTATCTAGTCCCTAAACTCTAAAGAGGTTTGTGGCAAAACACACACAGCGAAAGCAAAACATTATGCTACTAGTTAAACATAATACACCACATTCAGGGTCCTTATGTAGATGAAATAACCACAGGAGTCATCAATGCAGGATTTGCATTCAACTTAAATAGCTATTTAACATTTCTCAGGAAATTACAAAACAATCCTTGTATAAATAATTCCACTGGGAAATCTGTATCATTGAGTGAGATCTGCTCAAAAATTTAATACAGCATTGAAGGTGTTACCCATAGTATTTGACCAGTATGGTGAAAAGTCACTGTAACTGGCACAAACGTGCATCTTCTGTATTTATAGAGAGCAACATCACAGATCTCACAAGCCTGCTCTCTTTCCTCATTCCCTGCTTGCCTAATTTGGACCTAATTAGAAAGTTTGTGAGTTGCCAAAACAGCTCCCACACACTGAGCTGCTATTACCGTACAACAGTTTCTGTTCATCTCCTGTAGCTTGGCTTTAGCATGCTGCAAATCATGAGCTCACTCTTTACAAGCTCAAACAACAGCTCAGGGAGGCAAAGGAATTATCAGCTACCCAGGACTACAGTTGCCCAATCCCTCATGTTACGAGAACCTACTCTCAGTCATTTCTCAGTTTGTCAAGCTATGGAAACATGACTTGGCAGGTTCCAGTTTTCTGTGAGGAAGCTCTAGGACTTCCAGGCTTTGGAACAAGAACATGAATTTAGCAGATGCACAGCACAGGTACCCGGGATGCATCTTGCAGACCACATTTTTGTATTAGAAAATAGCTTCTTGGTGAGTATTACAAGTACAATGCTATTAAAGATCAGTAGCTGTGCTCCAGGATGGAACTCTCACAGCTTTGTCCCTGGCAAAATTAGTTAAGTATCTTCTTAGACCAGAATGAAATATTAAGATAGCATTTCATATAGACTACTGCCAAAAGATACGTTGTATGCTTGACCATACATCTCTGCTTCCCTCCACTGCAGAGGATCTGGCTGTTACAAGGCTGCCATGAGCTAATCAACCTTCCCTTCCTATTAAATGCAACATGAAGTCTCATCATAAAATTTCAAGTGCAATACTTAGGATGCTCCTTCAGTACAATGAGGACTGAGACCCAATTCCTTCCCTAAATCATGCAAGACTTTGGTGCTCTGTATGAGAGTTATTAGAATGCAATTTTCTTTTTCAAGGTGTGCAGCAAACGTTTGTCTCACTACCTCATCACAGGCAAGCACATCTGCTTGTCTCACTTCTCATGAAACATTTTATAAATACTTTGCTTTGGAATAATGGTAAACAGGTATTTAAAAAAAAAAAAATTCAAACAAATTTAATGGAACAACAATCTTGCTTCCCACTTAGTTGTCAGCTGTATTTACAAAGCATAGTCTGGGGAAATGACTGAGATATTTCCACAGACAGACAACTAAAAAGAGCCTAGGATGAAAATACCTGGCAGAGCATCCTGGTCTTGTGTATGTTGTTCTCAATAGCAAAAGATAGGTGGAGGATATAAGCATTAAGCTAAATTAGAAAAGGAAAAAATAAAATAAAATAAAATGATGTAGCATTCTTGCATTCTCCCTGCTGTGTACAGCAGCCCTGTAGCCCTGTGGTGTGAATGGAATGACCAGAGCTACATGCATGCAATTTTATAATGCTTGATAAATTTACAGATCAGAAGAGCCAAGTTCTGTACACAGACAGGAAAGGAAATCATGAGTTGTGACATGTGACACAAGCAGAAGATTTAAAGTTGGTGACATGCTTCTAGGTGTATTGTGAGAGTGCCCAGGCTCTTGACAGGCCACAGATAGTCCACCCTTGCACATCAGCCCCACTCTGTTCCTCCCAGACCCAGCTTCTCCACTGCCAGAAGATGCTGCCTCCCTTCCAACACACCTGCAGGGCAGGGTGTGCCCGAAGGCAGCAGAAGAATGTGCATCAGTGACACAAGGTCCTGAAGCCCTGGCAAAGGGAGAAAGGACAGAACTGAACAGCTCTCTGTGATCCTGCAGGACTGCACTTCAGTGTGTCCCCCATCTTGATGCCTTAGAGTCCTTAAGTGGCTAAAAATACTCCTGCGAATCCTCTTCAGGATTAGCACAGGCCCTGCTACAAGGTTTGAAATGGACACATCAGTACAGTCAGCTGCCAAAAGTCAACATCTCCTTCCTGCATCTACACACCCTGTCTCACAGTACACCCATCTCTGCCTAATACCATTTCTTTGGACCCTCATTTTGAGGAAAGAGAGGTCTGAGTTACTGGATTAGAGATCAGAGCTTAGATGTATTTGTCCTGTCAACTTTGGCACCTAAGTAGCCTCTATACAAGGTTGGAAACACACATGGACATTTATACTGCCATGAAAAACACAAGGTATTGGAGTGCTTCTATAAAGGGGTAATCTTAATAGCTTTTCAAAGCTAAGCTAAAGCACGGGGAAAAGAAAACCTCTTCATTAAAATCACTTAGCTATCAGTGCTGGCCCCAGAATTCTTTCCTCTCCTATTATTATTAAATTATTATTAGTAATACAGTTCTTATTAAGGCAGCAACTGCCATTCACTTGATTTAAAGAAAATACAAGAAAGCGGGGAGTATTTAAAATGCTGCTGCAACAGTAAATATCACCTCTGGCATACTTGTCCTGGAAGAAGAGAGCACGATTTGGAATACCTAATTGAAATGTGCTACAGGAGATAAGGCTGGCTGCAGAGACTGACATTTAAAAGCAGGAGACACCAAACAAGACATGAAATATCACTGTTGCTGCCTCAAAGCAGAAAGCCACTTTCACAGAACTGAAGCTTTCTCTTCCTCATCCCTTTCCTCTCCCCAGCTCTGGCAGACACAGCAAGCAATTAACCCTTTCCCTGATGTCACCAGTAATACCACCCCCACAAAAATATTCAGGGTTGTTACAATTTTGTATGTTTGTTCCCTCCTGCAAATCACATGGCCCTGCATGAAGCAGCTTGTCCTCCCTCTTCCCATTCCCAGTGTGCAAGAACTTGTTTCTTCCCTGCCACATCAACGTGTCACATTCCAGAATGAGAGATGCTGGAAATCAGGCTCTCCTCCTGCCTAACCCTGCATGGCAGCCTGCTTCTGCTACTGGCCTCTGAGAAAAAGAGCTGGGAAGCTCCTTCTCAACTGGAAGAGAATCTAAGAACACCAGAGCTGAGAAAAAAAACAACCCTTGGCACACAAGTGAAAATACAAAGTGTTTGGCTGCTCTGGCTTTTGCTGCCTTAGTCAGAAGGAGCACTGGTGCCTTTGAGCCATTTGATCTGGTGTTGTGAACATGAAGCAAGGGAAGTAAATCCAGCAGATTCCATAAATGCACAGGTGACACCAGCTGCACTTTAAGCAATGACTTAATTAGAAAGCTACAGTTCATTAAGAGAGCACCAATTAGTTATTTCACGTATGGGTTTTTTCTGTGCCGGGACAGCAGCACAAAGATTGGGATGCATATCAGAGCTAAGCACCTTGTGCTGCTCAGTGAAATGTCCCAGTGTTGTTGAAGAAACAGGCCTGGTTAAAAAGCTGGCTTTGAAAAAGGTGTCAGAAAATATCCTGCAGTGTTTCTGAGCCATTAAGCTGTCCATGTCAGCAGACTGATCACAAGCAAAATGTGAATTCCTAGCCCAACAGAAGCGAGATATTTTCAGATTTAAGACTTAGATTTTTGGTTTCAGGTTACTGACCAATACTTACTGTCATATAGCTGCAGCTGGCATCTCCTTGCTTCCCTAAAACGGGATGGGCCAAAGAAGGAGGTTCCCTTTGGTCAAAAAGAAGATACACAGTGTGGAAACATCTACTGGTTAACCAAAAAGCCTCAGCAGATCTGTTCTCCTGAAGCTATTCTAGTTGCTCCCGAGCAGGCAAAGTGACACTGCACAGCACGTACTGCCAACTGAGAAGGCTCTGCTCTACCTTATAATTATGAACATTAAACAGCTGTGCCTTTACATAAAACCAGTTTGGAGATCAGCTTGTGGCATAAATTCCACCCTCTCTTAATGGCTTTCAGATGCAGGATTAAAAAAAAGGCAAGAAAAAAAAAAAGCTTTATGAAGGTTTGTGGGTCGAATGAACTGATTTTTCTCCCTCTAGATAGAGAGTTTAGACTTTCTGGGGTAAGCTCTTGGAGCCATTCTGAGTGCAGAGCAAAGCACAAGGGACAGCGCATGACTAAAGAGGAAATACAGCAATACAAATAAAGTGTAAAAACAACAACAAATTTCACAAACATGCAATCAAATGGTGAGATTTCAGATCCTACCTCATTGCTATAACTTGAGTGGAATGGGGAAGGGTGGGGGAAGCACAACTGAAAACACATAAACGAAGTTAACAGAGGTATCAACTGAAGCCTCCTACCCCTACAACCTAATTGTTCCTCAGTCAATAGTCACTCTGTGTTCTTTAAACAAACAAACAAGTAACATCTAAATGCTTCATTTCACAGTTAGGAGGTTTTCTAGAGTGCATGTTGCTTTGCTTTCCAAAGTCTCACAAGAGATACCACTGATCTTTTCTGAAGAGGTGTGGGAACTGCACCACGGGCTGAGTACATGCAGCAAGGAGAAAGTTTGCTCATCTGACTGCTTACCTGCACCAGTTGGAAGGATGGGACTGTCTACACTGCTGTCCACACTCACCTTTGAGAGCTCTGTCAGACCACAGGTCCATCTACCCTAGCATTCCTGTTCCCACCATGAGCCATAAAGGGATGTCTAAGGAAGACCAAGAACTGGGCAAACAAACAGTTCCATCCTCCCACTGATACACAATATCATACAGAAAATAAACACTCAGAAGACTCGTAAGCTCTTGGATCACAGCATTTCAAAGATACATGATAGAAATATTACTCATATGCTAGAAATATCTCTTATATGATGCACCCCCGCCTCATAATCAGTAGTCTCACAAATTAAGGGAGGTTTGTCCTGAGAATGTCTTAACTGTGTCTCAAGAAGATACGCAAGACAACTACATGCAGACCAAAGACTGCAAGGTGAGAGATACTGAAGTTGTGCAATGCTTTTCACAAGTGACAACCTGCTCACTGAAGGATTTGTAGTACCGAACGAGTGCCCAACATTTAGTTGTTTTATTCCTAAGTGACACGGGCCACAGATTTCCATTAAAAGCTGCCATTCAAAGCAGGTGGCCAGCTTCTCTGTATATAAGCCCAGCCCCACTAGAATGGCCATTGTTCTCCTGCTCTCCTTCACACTCCAAGTTGAAGTACTCCTGAACAAAATAGTTGGTCTCTGCTCTGTGGTTCACAGCATTTGGATGTGCTGCCAGCACACAGAGGGCTATTTCAAAATTAGGGAAGGAGTACGAGGGACAGGGGGTGCTCCACATGTCCCAGTACAATATTATAATGTTCTCTGTTTGAAGACACCTTGCCAACACCAGCTCTCCTTCCATTTCTGCCACCATAACCTGACACCACATGGTAAGACAAAAAAATGCAAAAAAATCTCTCTCCAGAGACATTCAGCTCAAGATGCAAATGCAGGAATGACACTGATTACAGAGGACATCTGACAGAGGACAGAAACAAAATGAGTGCACCAGCATTAGCCAAGTCAGAAGAGCAAATAGTCCTCAGATTACCTCAAGTCACTTGCCTTGGCTGGCTTACCTACAGGAGCAGAAGTACTAGGAAGTGTGCTTCTCAAAGATCCAAGTGTGGTTACACAACTGGAAGACAAGGAATGGATGAGACTGGAGTTCAGATACACTGGCAGACTGACAGAATCCTAAATTGACTCCAGGAGTCATCAGTCAAGAACAAGGTACACTAGCATAGCAGATCATGCAGTACCCAGGAAATGGTGAGAGGTGGGGAAAGAGCATATGAGCACATGCTTTAGAAGGACAGCCTGCCTATGCTAATATTACAAGGTCTTCACTTCTGCAAGTGCTGGACTCATTCCATTTGAATTTGAAAAGCTTCTGGTCCAACAGTGAGATATCACTGCAGGGACTTTACTGAGGCACAAGTTCAAGTCCTCAGCACCCCAATACATGCTTTTTGGGCATCCCACAAACACAAATTAAAGTAAAATCAAATTATCTTCAATCTCTTCATCCCCTTATTTATTTAAAATGGAAGAACAAAGGAACAAGCCCCCTTCACAGTCATGTTGCCAGAAATTACTGTTATTTTAGGAATGGTTTTCAAAGTGCCCATAAGGCAGGTTCTTCTACAGGAGCATGATGACATCCACATGTTTTAGGTACCAGTTTGAAGTATAGCTCACTTTAGCAGCCCCTACAGCCCCTGCTTGATTCTGCATCCCTTAGGATCACTTCAGATAAGGGTGATCTCAGCAGCTATTTCAGGCTCATGCTGCAGTGGGGCTAGTGAGAGAAATATCTCCCAGCTTTAATCACTCTGCTAATTGTGGAGGAAAATAGGGAAAGGATATGGGGGGCAAACATGTGCACTGTGCAGTGTAAACTTCAGAAGAGCTTCCAGCTCTTCCCCTTTTTTTTGGACCTGGTTAAGGATGTTGGCAGTAATGGAAGGCAATAGGAGGAAAAAAAAAGAAATAATTTATTACAGCTATACACTTTGTTTTTCCCCTCTTACTGAGTAAATCCTCCCCAGCAAGGTCATTTTAGATTGATGTGGCTCTAGAAATAAACTGGACAATTAAAATTAACTTGCCAGAGTACTTAGACGAAAGTTGTCCTCCTGGAGAAGAAGCTCCCTCTCACCTCCTGACTTGCATCTCATTGAAGAAGTGAACATCCCTGTATATCAAGATCGCCTAAAACAATAGGGGGTTGGCTTCCATTACCACCCATCAACCCCCCATTTCCACCTATCTGTACTCTACTCCCTAATCAGCCTTACAGACACTTTCAATATGTTTGACTAGCATCAGCCCTTTCATTGCCTTCTCTTCATGGGATGCTGGAGCTCCTCCCATCTGTGCAGTCATTTTAGGTCTGTGCAAAGCACACCCTAGCAATTTACATGTATTCAGAGAATTCCTGTGGGAGACCACTAACAGAAATAGTGCAACTGTGGAAGGAGGGAAACTAACGACCTACCAGGCACTCCACAAGAAGCATGGAAGTCCCATAATAACAGACAGAAGGAACCAGGGTTTCCCAACACCAATTGATAGGGCTGGTACTTTTTTTTTTTTTTTTTTTGGGGGGGGGGTTGGTTTTCCTTTTTTAAATAATATGACATAGGAATCCAAGCAAGCATATTTCTGAGTGCATCAACCTCATTATTAAAATGTACAGATTGTCCATCTCTTGGAGCCAGCAACTGAAAAGCAACAAGTAAGCAGAGGTCAGCACCACTATGAGGTTGCATCACACTGATATTTAAGGGAATATGTGGTAGGATTGGCTTTCCATTCTCTCCTACTGAAAGGTTAAGCAGCATCAAGAAAGAATCAACAGACCTGAGACAGCCATGGCATTAAGTCTCTTCTGGCATGAGATGACCTTTCAGAAAGACACACTAGAAACACTGATAGTCACTGAACACAAATGCAATTACATGGTGCTGCCAGTCAGAACAAATATGCGGCTGCGCTGCATTGCGGCCACTGCAGCAGGTGAAGCAGAACAGACGTGGCCCAGGAGGCCAGGCCTTAACCAGCAACTTCAGGGCTCTGACTGATTCTTCTGATTCTTCTGGCTTCGATTCTACTCCGGATGACTCAGTGCAAGTTTCTAATATACTAGGGGTGTTCCTGTCCTCACTTTTAAGATGGGCTTGTTTATTGTAGGGTGTGTTTCTTTTTTCCCTGGGTTATACCTATAGGTTTGCTTTTGCGCACCAAGCTGTGGCCATTAACAAGCGATCGCACTGAGGCTCAGGAATGCTTTAGCTCCTTATTGAGGATGAGAGGGGATTTGTTTAAAGACAGAAAAGGTGGTGAAGTTCATGCCAAATTCTCACCTCCTCCTACCCTTTTTAACACACAGCCATCTATGTGTGCTGTCTATGATATCCAGCTTGGCCTGGGCCTAAATGTAAAAACAGGTACAATGTGCCTTTTGCCAGGAGACAGAGAGCTTGTAACACAGCAGGTAACACAACATGAGGACACCAGCCATCTGAGGCACTTTCCTACATCTCCACCTACTAAGTAAACACCAGCTCACACAGTCGTGACTGCCAGGTTTAGCAGGTTATTCTTTTACATTCCTCAGCAGCATCCTTCCAAATATCCTCCTGTCTGTAGATAGGAGATTTGTAAGTGAAGCTTTGGTCATTCGTTATGTATCATTTCCACCCCACCTCATGATTTTTTTGTGAAGTCTGCATCCAAAAAGGGGGGTGGTCCTGCCCTCAGCCTCTCTCCACCTCTCCCTCCTCACCATCACCCTTTTCACCTGCATTTTAGTCTCAGCCAATGCTCTAGTGAATGGTTAAGATTAATTCAACAAATTCAGAGATTCTTCGAAGTAAGAGTAATGGAATAGGCCACACCATCACCTCAAATGAAGTCTGATAAGTGATCAGCTATGACTTTGTACCTCAGCTCTATTTAGAGGACAGCTACATATTCATGGGAGCAGTGCGGTGGACACAACAGCCAGTCCTTAGCCTTACTGCTGGAGATAATACAGTGATTCCTGAATCAGCCAGACCATTGTCAGAGAACCCCTCCCCAAGACACTGAAGTCTTCACAGTGCTTCAAACAGCTGCAGATAGAGGACAACTAATAACTCTGCTGTGTGCCATCGTAGGGTTTCCAATCTCATTTCCTCCCAGTAGCAGATCTTTCTTAGGTCTGTAGGGTCTAATGAACATTGTCCAACTGAGCTGTACTAGGTGGGCTACTAGTCATGCAGCCAGACAAACGAGACCAAATGGCTTCTGGTAATGAGCAACCTTACCGTAAGGGAACAAGGTCTCCAATAAAACCAGCTTCAGAGAAATCTTGAATTTAAGCCTGTCCCTGGGTAACATCATACAACAGAAGCCAGAATTTCTAAGAAATTATAAGTTTCTTTGAAGCCTCTTCTGGAAGACCAAGAAGTTTGTGCAGCAGTGTGAACATAGATGTCATCACCTCCCTCTGGGAAGGCAGCACCACATTTTGTTTTGTTTCAGGTTTTGCTGACTTGACTGCCTGGAATAATAAGCCAAATGGAAACTCTTAATTTTAGAGGACGAGCACTGTGTGAAAGCAAACAGTGCAGACAAAGCAGTGTGGCAGGGAAGAGAGATAACCCAAGGGATGATGTTCATAGGAGGACTCCAGACTGAATGGGAGGAAAAGTTGCCAGAATCCTCAGTATAAAAGGGAGCAGAGCATGTAATGAAGACAAGAAGATATCTGATCACAACACAAGGAATGGGGCAATGAAAGGACAGTGCCTTTTTCAGAGTTAAGCACTTAAGATCTGCTGACCAAAAGGAACACTTTCACATCCATTCAAGCAGCCATGCCTCTCTGTAGGGCTGGGCACAGGTTCAAAGGTAGTTCCAGCTGGGTATAGGGTGCCCAGGCCAGCACCCAGAGAAAGGCTCAGCAAGGAGGTGAGAAAGCATTTTTCAGATCTTCTTCTATAACTAGCATTACACAACCTTAGCAAGAAGAAAAACAGATAAATCTCTAATACTTTTTCATAATATTGGGAGTATAAGTGGTGACTAAAACCCCAGCCTTTCCAGTGAGCAGTACATCCATAAAAAATCTTTGCAGTTCTATTCAAGATGATCAGAGCACCTGCCAGTTATGTCTAAGAAATCATATTTGCATTTTATACAGAAGGTACTATAAAGTAACTAGAGAGGAACAGGCCTATCACAAACATATTTGAAGACTAGGTGCCCAAACTCAGAAATCTAAACAATTTTTAAGGGTCATCAGTAAGCAAAGGTCCAGATGCTCCTATACTCTGAACATGCAGCTATCATCGCAACTGCCTACTTACAGAAAAAGCCTGCTGGCCTCTTCTAACTCACTTCTACTTCCTTTCCCAGTCCCAGTATTAACTAGTGGAGTATATACAGGACATTTCACTTGAAAGAGCTGAGATAGAACAAAGGTCTCATTTAGGCTATGTAGGAGAGAGAAAGAAGTTACTTTTCAATTAAATGATAAGACAAACATTTCAAGGAATCAACTCTTTTTTCCCTAAATTAAAGCTCTAATTTAGTCATTACACATCATTATTAAACTTGCTCAAAATGATTAGATAGGCTTACTTGTAAAAAAGAAATAAATGGGGCTTCCAACGTTTCCATGTATCACTGTGTAAAAATAACAACTGAAACTTCTTGGTGTGCAAGCCTGTTTGTGGGTGCATGTGCACACATACCCATTTCAGACAGTTACATTTTTCAACACACTGAATGGCTAATGGAAGAAGCCAGCTAAGTGTACCTAAGAGGTTGTGATGGGTGTTATTCACAAGGACCATCATGGATTTAATTAAGAAATTTGTGTTTAATTAAGAAAAATTAAAAATTAAAAAAAAAAAAAAATCAACCAACAAGCAAGCAGAATTTGGAGCAATAATCAAATTAATTTCAATAGGCAAGATCAGCAATGCTATCAGCAATGAGCAGCACTGCAAAATGCTCTGGATAGAACAGACTACAGGGAAATTTCCAGAACTGATCAAAGCTCTTTCTTATCAGTAAAAATAGACAGTGAATATATCTTCCACTATGAACTCTACCACTAGAACATATATAGTAACATATATATTCCCTTTATTGGACACGATTTGCTTCACTAGTGATAACAACTGTCACGTTTGAAAGGTGTAATCTTAAGCATGTGGGAAATTTTATTTCTTAATTATCAGGAAAAATTAATTATTTCAAAATCCACCTTTTCCTCCTCTAACTCCACTCAAATACCATGTAATTCAACATGAAATATGATGTACTTCAACATGTTTTTTATAAAAGGAATAAAAAGAACAGCTGAAAAGGATGCTTGCTGTGCAAAAATAAGCTTTCTAAGTCTTACAAAACCAACAGACTCTTACATATTCACTAGTATACTTATCATAAGCATTTACAACTAGATAGAGAGATGCTGCTAGATACTCCTAAAGACATCAAAGCAAACATTAAACATTACATAGCCCTCCTGTATTATTCCTGTTTTCGGAAACACAGAAGGTTGAACTGACAGAAGCTGTACAACGGGCTGGCAGCTGCATCAGGGACAGACAGGGCAAGAAGACTGACAGCCTGTGCAGCTGAAAGCAGGGCTGTCTGGCCATCAGAGGCTGCAACCAGCCCAGTATTTTGTATCTCCAACATCAACAGGCACTGCATTAAGCAAGCTATTCACCTACTGCAAAAACACAGAGGTTGCTGAAAACTCAAGTGGTAATCCTTGTTTATTCAGCAAGGCCACTTAACTAGAAGGTGTAACACACCAAGGGCTCATCACAATTAACTGACACATTAATTGACAAACCATTGCCTCTGGCTTGCATGATGTCAAATACTGATGGTTCTTGCAGATTTCTTGGCTGCCCACTAGCCATTGACACCACATCCCACTGCAGCTCACAGGCTGTCCTGGGGAGACAAGTACTTTACAGAAAGATTCACCAAAGAACCTGCTTGTGTAACTTCACTGTCTCAGCCCATCTGTCATCAAATATCACATCTAGTCCAAGACTTCTGCAGAGGGAAAGCAGCAGGCTCCATTTGGAGCTCTGAGAAGGCAAAATGGAGGCTCTATGGCAGCTAGAGACCAAGGGAGAATATTAAACACTCCATGCCTAATCGAGCATCTTTTCAAATTAGCCTGACTGCCTTATTTGCTCTATTCAGACAGAACAAAGAGCTGAAATGTTACAAAGCATCTGCAGCACTTGAGCCCAACAGGCACCCTCCCCCTCCTGCCAAGCTAGGTCATCGCTCTGTAATACTCATGCAGAAAGCAAACGCAGGCAGAATGGGTTATGAGCACCTTTTGCTAATCTTCCACCACACGATGCTGGTAACATCCCTCACCACATGCCAGTTTCCAGCAGAACCACTCCAACCACAGCAGCTTTCTGTGGCTATAATCCTTTATATATAAGCCTTTAAATTCAAAAAATAAGTCTTCCTTTTTAATCTAGAACTAGTAGAGAATATCTCACCAGATAAATCACCTATAATTATTACAAGACACACGAGCCTCCTTTTCAAATCAAAATGGGAACAAATGTGTTTAACGTACATTTGACTCAATACAAGGCTAAGTCAATAAAAATCTACAGCTCATAATATATTAAAGGCCAGAGGCTGGAATGATCTCACAGGCCCTTTGTGGCTTTAAATTAATAATTAATAATTTTATAAAACATTTTTTTCTCTGACACTTCAGTTCTCCACCCTATATCCACACTCCTCACTAGTCAACATATGCCTGTGCCCAAATAAAACCACTGAAACTACTGACACAAAACAAATGGATGAACAGCACTCTCTGGTCTGCCCATCGCTGTGCACATTCCTCCCAGCCTCCACCTGGTTCACCAAAACATAAGCACTGGGACTTACAGGTATCCAGAGCTCATTAATGTCTATAAATATGTAAATGGCAAGTGTCAGGAGGATGGAGCCAGGCTCTTCTCAGCAACATCCAGTGATAGGACAAGGGGTAATGGTACAAGCTGGACCATAGGAGGTTTTGGTTAAACATAAGGAAAAACTTTTTCACAGCGAGGGTGCCAGAGCACTGGAACAGGCTGCCCAAAGAGGTTGTGGAGTCTCCTCTGGAGATATTCAAAACCCGCCTGGACGCGTTCCTGTGTGACCTGAGCTAGGTGATCCTGGACTAGATGATCTTTCAAGGTCCCTTCCAACCCTTAACATCCTGTGATTCTGTGCTAAACTGAAGCTAGTGTTTTCCAAAGAACAGCTCTAAGAACCTTCCTGCAAACAGGACAGGAAAGTGTAATGAGTTGAGTGCAAGCACTGTTTAATTAGGGCGGTACAAGTCATTGCAGCTTGCTCCACACCCCAATCACTCCTGAAGCCCCCTGCAGATCAGCGAGGCTTGTAGCAGACAGTCCTTTCCCTGCAGAATGTTTTGCAATAAGAAAAGAGAAACAGAAAAAAGTGTACGTGGCAGAAAGGTCCAAGTGTGAAAGGAATGAGAAGGTCCTTTGGACTAGCAAAGTGAATTTGGGAAGGTAATGGTGTCTGTGTAAAGCAGAGTGGTTTGCTTACATCCTCCATGCTGCTTGTTACACACTTTAACAACATCCCATATTACTCCCTGCACTGGGATTGTTTCAAGATCTCTACAGTGTACCAACACCTTCTCTAAAGAATTGCAACATGCTTTCTCTAACGGAGGTAGATTAAGAATTTGACATTTTACACCAATCTGTTCACAGCTGCTGCACAAGGGTTGCCATGGTTTACTTGCAACTAAAGCACTTTCTTTTATAGTGTTCCTCTTAAAAAATCAGAATAAATATCTAACATAAAAAAAGCCTGGAAAGATACACATTTTGAAAAATAAAGTTTCAGTGGGCACTTAGCTGATGCATTCAGGAAGACATACTCTTTGAAAACCATGTTTTGAAGTCATGAAGGAACTGTAGCAAGATGTCTCCTGACGAAGACCCTTAGAGCCCACTAGATGTTAATGTCTCCACTTTCTGTGCTCACAGTAACAATTACCTGTCTTCTCAGAGGAGTAAGTTGAGGGTTAAATTGATTTGAATATTTTTGAGTGCTTATTCATATGAAATTACTATTTATATTTTAGAAATAGGAATTTTACTTCAGAAATAGATATCTCAGAAATATTTCCATTTTAGAAACAGATAGGAGAAAAGACCACACAACCTAAGCAATGTTTTCAAGGAATAAAAGCATTGATAGTTTCACATCATGAAGTACATGCTAAGGAGGACTTTCCATCTCATTTCAAGTTAATCAAAGGCATATAAGAATCATTTCCAGAGAAGAATCCCAGTTTGAATTAATGTCCAACTTCCCAAGCTTACATTAAATCTCTGGAAATCTGATACAGTATAAAGTAGTAACTGCTGTTGTAACACTACAAAATTTTGCATCTGTAAGACTGCTCTGTCATCTTAGTAAATAGAATAACATCCAGAAAAGATAACAGCAATCTCATCCTTGTTTGTTGTCCCCCAAGTTGATTGCTAACCCATGTCTGAAGTTCTTCTAGGCTTTTATGCCACATACACCCACGCTGTGGACCTGCTCTACAGTGTAAGAGTTAATTTCCTCATGTCAGTCACAGACTGAAAGACATCCTTGGGCTGCTCTCTGAAGATACAGGTTCACTCATGGGACTAGTGCTTCAGTTCCCATGCCTGGCTTCCATATAACAGCCTCTGTTCATGAGTTTCTCCTGCTCCCAACAGTTTCATGACATGCCACTGGCAACCAAGACTATAACAATTTATGGATAATGTTAATGTTTTGACTCCCATTTTTGTTCCTTGTGAAAAGCCACTCAGAGAGCACCATTATGCAGGGCTCTATGACAAACATTTCTTTCTCCCACACAGTGTCCTTTCCTTTCCTTTCCAAAATGCCAGAAGCTTTTAGAATAGCAAGCACAAAGGATCAGAGAAGAGGTTTTGCTGATATTGAGTGCTCTGGACCCCACTATGCTGAGGAAGGAGATTATCACACAACTTCCTCCCTCCAACACTTGGCTGGAGTCTGGGAGTGTTGGACAGAAAGTATTCTAGTAAGGGTAATATAGCCTGCCTTGGTTTTATGCTCTCCCACAGATAACCATTGTTGGATGCTGTTGAAGATCTGATGCTTGCTCTGAGACAGTACGGCCACTAATGTTCATCACATGATTGGCAGCAGCCATCAACTTCTCTCCTCTTTTAGGAAAGCCTGATGTGATCCCTCACCTGAAGCAACAAGCACAAATGGGAGCACTGCAAGTGTCCTTGTTCTGATCTGGGCCACTGAAATGACCGAAACATTCATTCTGGCTTTTATAGTGAACTATGACAGGAACATTACAGTATCAGCTCTTCAACAGCCTGAGGCTGAAAACGGACAATGACTTCAGTATTGCAGGAAAATCCAGCAAGTGTTTGGGAACTCTGTGAGCGTCTCCTGTTCCAATCGGCTCAGCGCAGGGAACGATACCATTTGTCATGTTGAAGGAAACAGAATGCTCCTGTAACTAGGTAGGCAGTGCTTCCTCATTCCCTTTGCCTCAAAGCAGCAGAGATCTTTGCTCTCCAGCTCTCTGCTTCCTATCCCCATTAGACAGCATTTTAAGCTGGGTGGTCTTGTTTGAGCCATTCTCATTAAGCCATGTAAATACTCAGTCCAGCCAACCACTGCTCTCAAGGCTGTACCAGCTGGTCACAAAAAACAACATTACAAAGGCAAACCAAAAGAAATTCTTTCCCGTCTGTGTGGAATTTAAACTTATGGATAACACACAGATGCATGAAATAACACCCCTTTAAGTTTCTCATCATAAGCATATATCTCTATGTGTGCTGACAAACACACTCTTCCACAGAGCTGCACATCCACGCAAACTTATGAAATCACCCATCCGCACATTGACAGGTTTACTCTCACATTTGCAAAAAACCTTCACTTCCACATAGTATCACAACCCCCAACTCATAAATTTACGTAAGCAGTAACGTAGACATGCCCTCAAACACAAATTCTGCCACTTCCCTTATCTTTCTCCTCAACCAAACAGGCACATACCATTCCCATACGCATCCCTAAAGGTCCATCTGAGCTACAGCCCCTGTGCAAATTTCAGCCACTATGTATGTCCTGAAATGAACTAAAAGGCAATGACAAACCCTGAGAAAGCAAGGAGTGTAGCTATTAGAAAGATATTAAAATACATGTATTCTCTTATAATCATAGTCATTCTTAGTTAAATCAGAAAAGACAGAAATTTGCAGAAGAACCAAAGCTAAGTAGGAACCTTGTTAAAACAGTGATGACAACTGACTGGCTTGCAGAAGAGCTCTTGGGTTGGAAGGAATTGCTAAAAACACTGCTCATCTCACTTAGAGCACATCTCACTTAGAGCACATCTCACTTAATATTTACATTAATCTGACTAGGCACAGGACAGGAATATGTTAAACAAATTTACTGACATTCAGTTAGGAGGCACTGCTAATACGAAGAAGAAACAGAAGATTGTAAGGGGGGGGCTGGATCTTCTTCAGGATCTGAAAAAGAGAAATATAATGCAACATAATACTATGCTACTTTCTGATGATGAAATGCCATAGCCACATCCTTTCTAGATACCCTGTCAGCAGCAACAACAGCTGTCCGGACAAGCCTGGCAGGCTGGATCCCCTCCACAGCAACCATCCCCTAGACACTAAAGTACAGTCTGGCCATCAGTGAGCATACCTAGCAATGAAGTATCTCAAGGCTTTCCAAGATGCTAAAATCGGCTGTTTCTGTGTCAACCTTATCCCAAAACCTGTAGCTGCATCATGTCTTCATATCTAAAAACATAACTATGCTGAAGAAGCAATAAAGGCCAAGCAAGTTTCCCTTTACAAGTTCTACAGAAGTCACATCAATCTACCACAGTGAAGCTGGGTGCCTTTTCTTCTCCTTGTTTTATAGCTGCACAGGTAAAAAAGCCTCTGATAGCAGATGCTAGCCAAAAGTTTAAGATTACCCCAAAACCAGCTTTATTTCTTTTGCCATTCAACGAGAATTTGTGGGTTTTTTTCTGTGAGCTCCTCGTTGGTCCCCAGTCTCAGAGAAGAAAATGCTGTTGGTGCTCCTCTGACAAGGTGGCTGTCAGCACCAGGCCCTTACATCTCTCCCTGCACCAAGGGGACGGTACCAGTCTCACCATCTCCAAAACTTTGGAAGAGTACAGGTGCCAAAAAGCTGGGTCAAGAAGACTAGAATAGTTTTGCTGTTACGCTGGCTGGTCCTCAAATCCTGACAACTCTCAAGTCCACCACCTCACTTCCACCCTGTCCCCTGCAGCCCAAGATGCTGGAGCCCACAGTAATAAAACAGGTGGTAGGGTGTCACCCGCAGAGATGCAAAGTGCTGGGTAACTAGAGAGCCTGATAAAACATTGGACAGAAGGACCATGGGAGTTCGGCACTGCAGGCTGTCTGGCAGGCCTCAGGCTGGGGAAACCACAGAGGCCCACCACATCACTCCTTCAGGAGCCACTCCAACCCAACCAGGTAAGGCATAGCATCAAGGAGACCACCCAGCATCAAGGGCACGGAGAAAGAAATAGTTATCTTCTTTGCCTACATACTAAAGAACTCTTAAAGCCAAGAGCAGGCACCATGAGCTACTGTCACCCTGCCTGGGGGAACTGAGGCAATGGTTCATAAGTGATCACCTACAGCAAGAAGGAAAAAAAAAAAAAAGGCAGCTCCCAATAATTTATCTGGTATCTGGTCGATATTTATTTTTTTTCCATGATAGATCTCCTCATTAGCATATCCTTCTTTGTTCCTGAGCATCCTTCCTCTGGCCTGTGCATCAGCAGGACCTCCTACCATACTTCTACATGCCATCCACAGGCAAAGGCACTCCTCCTGCTTCTACAAGCAGCACTCTGCTCATGTAGTCCTCCAGCAAGCTGGTTTTCATCAGAATCAGGATTCAAAGATATCAGAACAGGAAGAGGCATCCCTGGAACCAGAGACAATCCTCATTTCATATTGTGACAGGGGCCTGAGAGAAACTAATGTTAAGAAGAGGGTAGACAGAAAGGCAAGAAACAATGGTTTTCCCATTTGATTACATTCTGGAGACAAGGATTTATATTTTTTTTTTAATTTATTTTTATTTCCACTCTTTCTCAAATATATAGAAGAGCTAAAAGGATAATCTGGAGCTGGGAGCAATTTGAAAACCAAAGGAACTGCAAAATAAATTAAAATGAGTTCAATATTTATACAGCACAGGTTTAATTAAATTAACAGGTCTGGAGATGTGCTGGGGAGATCAGCAACCTACCTTCTTCCCCTAAATCTTCTTATTCTTTGTTAGCACCTCAAAATTTGTAGCTAATTATTGAAAACTGCAGTTTCATTTAAAAAGAAAAAGGAAAAAGCCATGAAATAGAAGTAATAGTACCTTGCAAGAAAAAGAAAGTAAAATAAGAACTCAACCATCCTTCTCAGCATGGGTGTCATCAGGGAAATATTTGAGAGCAGCATTCATCTTTACAAAAGAAAAAGCCTCAAGTTCCTACTCTCTCTGGGTGTTACTGAAATGGGATTACTGTGCAATCTCTGATAAAACAGGGAGTTTCTAGGGTTATATTCACTATCTGCAAGCAAATCTCTCTTCTAACCATCCATCCAGTCAGTGCTATCACAAGTGGGAGTGACACATTTGGACAACTCTAAGTTAGAAACCCTCACTCTTCAGCTGACATCTATTGGAAAGTGTAATCCTGTGTCAGGCATTAACTCTGCCAAAGATGTACAGAAAGAGTTGAGTGTCCAAGGGCAGATCTGCTGCTTTCAGACATTATTATATTCCTCACTGTGGGGAGAAACCCATGTTCCCAAGTCCAGCCCAGTGAGTGTCCTAAATGCTGAACTGTAGAGCCACATTAATACTTGTGTGTTTGCTTGCTCTCACTCTGCTCACAAACATCATGAATATTTAATTACTTCAAGCAGAGAAAATTGGTTTCAGTAACAGGCAGAAAGAGTTATACCTTCCATTGCAAAATTATCTGCTGGCTACAGCAGACTAAGAAATGCTGCATAACCAGTGGCTCACACAGGCAGGACATGTGCTGCAGCCACTGGGATGCCAGATAAAAAGGGAGGTTCCCATCATTTCCGTGTGCAGTTTGGTACTGTACTCCTGAGAACAACTATTAGCCTAAGTGCCAAGACTATGGATCCCGACTGACACAAGCTAGACACTGGTGCTGAGCAGCACTGTTTAGAGAAATAACTCTACACGGAGCTTTAGGCACTTCAGAAAATAGAAAACACAGCAACCTAATGACCTCCAACATCAGGCAGTAGCAGGGAAATAAAAAAAAAAAAACAAACAAAACCAAAAGGCCTTGGAAGATCTTTTGAGGATCTGAGCACCTGAGCAGCAACTGACACCAGGTCACATCATTTTCTTTTGTGGATATAGCTCAAAGTCTTATTTGCTCATGTTTATCACAAAGCTCCCAAATAATTTTATAAGACCACACAGGAATCCGTGGATGTTTCTCCAAACACAGGGATATAGACATTTTTTTGTACCCAAAACTCCAGATACCCCTTAACATAAAGCAAGAATATACAACTTGTGCCAGTACCCATGTCCTCCACAGTACAATGCATTACACCTTCCCATGTCGCACTTGTTCTCACCCTAGAGTTGTGAAAGGAACACTCAAATTGTCCCCTGATACGGCATTAAATAGAATTCCCAGAACAGCATTCTGTGTAAAACTAACCTGCAACAGAGTCTCTCTCCTTAGCCCCAGCTGAGATGATACAAAGCGACGTGCTCAAATTCATACAGACCATTACAGACGAAATCAGGACCACAGCTAATATTTTTCAATCCCTATTCTGGCCATCAGAGAAAATCTCTTCTTGAATCTTCCCTCATGACTTTTTCTGACCCAAAATACCGATGTGCATCTTGAGTGCAAAATGTATCTGAACCACCTGCTTGCCATGGATATTGATATGCCACAAGTAACATCTTGGTTGTGCACAGAACTTCTTAAAAACATTTTCTTAATTCAAGAAGGTACAAAACTACCTTGCAAGGAGAATGAGAAACAAAGCCTTGCAGATTTTTACTTACAATATCAGTTATCTCAGATCTTCCCCTTCTAACTCCACCTCTAGGGCACGCTGCTATTTCCATGGCTCTAGCAAATAACTCCTCTACCATATCAGATCTCAAAAGGCCACATGGATCACACCACCTCTATGCTGTACAAGAGAGTAGAGAAGGCATTTTCCTAGACCATCATCCTTCAGGAAAAAAATCAAGGAGCATGGAGGATATAAAAGAGAAAAGAAAGACTTCCAGTGCAAGTAATAAAGAAGAATATTGGGGAATAAGATTCAGGGACAAGAACAAAGTTCAGCATTCTTCCACTGTCCATGTATTTTAGGAAATTAAAGATGGCCTTTTGATCAGCTCCAAATTAAACAAATTACACTCAATTCCCTGTGAAGTGGAATTAGCACTTGTAACCAAAACCTCCTTATACTGTCTATCAGACCAAAAAGGTCCAGAGGACCATGCATTACCTGGAGAAATACCAAAGAGCACAATCATGATAAAAAGAGAGACACACACAAAAAAAAAAAAAAAAAAAAAAA
>JANIJG010009943.1:50294-74172 GCA_024611175.1 Megaceryle torquata
AAAAAAAAAAAAAAAAAAAAAAAAAAAAAAAAAAAAAAAAAAAAAAAAAAAAAAAAAAGAAAAGAAAAGAAAAAAAAGGTATTCAAAAGAAAAGAAATGAGTAAAACCTCTCAAGCATAGTTAGAAGTAGAGGCCAAGGGTAGAAAGAGATGCAAAAAAAAGGGAGGAGAATTTAAAACCAGAAATATCTGGAGACAAGGTGGATTCCTGGATCCCACACCTTTTATGACAGTGGAGCTGGGGAAGACTGCTTTCTGCCTCGCTCATAAAGGCTCCCAGCCTATCCCTTTGCTGATCTCTCTTTTTTTTTTTCTTTGACTATTTATTTTCAAAGATCTTGTTTTCCTTCTTGTCATCATTGTGGGATTTTTTTCTTCTTTCTCCCTGAGAGCAGCTGTCACATTTACTCAGGTCTCATGAACTGCTGTGCTGCGGGTGCATGCGATTAATTATACCGTTAGCCTTCATTAAGTCAGTGGATTGGCATTCCAGCAGAGAGGCAGCGGGACCAGAAGGAGAAGCTATTGAAAGCCAGCAGGATCTGTGTCCTGCAGTTTGTGTGTATGTTGGGCATGTGAAGTTTTTGTCCTCAAAACCTGCAATATCTGACTGGGTTTTGTATTTTGCAACAAACCACAAAGCTTCTGCCTCCTTGTGTGCAAGGCTCAGTTAATAAAAGCCCACAAACCAAAACAAACACAAAGTCCTGGAACATTTTACTACCCCAAATAACTTGCTACTGTAGCCTACTCTGTTTTGTGGAGTGGAGACGGATAAAGATCAGTGTACAGACAATAGCTTTGTTCCTGAGCATCCATCCTCTGGCCTGGGTATCAGCGGGACCTCCTATCATACTTCTACATGCCATCCACAGGCAGACACTCCTCCTGCTTTAACACTAAAGAGTTAATCTATTCCCAGAAGGTGTTGAGTACTTTCCTCCAGGATCACCAACTGTCCTGTAAAGCATACAGTTAAAATGCTTCTTTTCCATACTTCACAGCAAGAAAGTTATTTGGTCTTCCAACAGCCTGGGGAAGGGGACTTTACAGGAGGCAGAAGAGACTCCATTTTGTTTGTGGCATGGAATCAGCCTCTCCCATGCAAAAGCACAGGACATGTTCTCTCATGCTCAAAGAGAAAACTCCATTTCTATTCAAACTGCACATACTCAGCTGTTTCTATCTGGCCTGATCATACCCTGTAACTGAGACCAAATTGTGAACAGTTTACAGAATATGATAATTACAGCCCAAAATCTCCAAGAGTCTGTTAATAACACTACTCTGCACAACTGTGAGGCATACAGTTCCTAAAAGTTATGACATATCTCTGTTCTCTTTCGAGGATGTCACGACAGATGCTGTTGGAGTTTCCTCTCAAAAGCTCTCCAGCTCAAAACATAGAAGTTAATTTTTTTTTATACTGAGTTTTACTAGTCATTTTTCAAATTCTCCTGCAGAGAGAATGATCAATAGGGTAGTTTGACCACTCTAGTTATAGAAACAGAGAAGCCTAAAACAAAGCAATTGTCTCCAAAGATGTTTAGTTTTAGGAACCACTGGAAAAAAAAAAAAAAATTAAAAAAAAAAAAAATCAACCCCCGAATGATCCACCACACTTACAACTCATTCCCTGCAATTTCAACTCTCCAAAATTTGGATTATCACAAATGTAGAATTTGTTATATCGCAGAAACAACTAGGAGTGCCACATCTCGCATTGCCAGTGCTGCACCAAATCCAGATGACTCAAGGTAATAGCCAAGGAATGTCTTAAATTACTTCAGACTAGAGTCAAGGACCCCAGAATAAGCAGAAACCATTGACCCTATTTGGGCAAGAGGATATGAGAGAGCTCTCAAGGGAAGGAGCAAAAGTGACTCCAAAATGGGAAGCTTTGACAGATTGATTGAGAGACAGAGTGATCAGATAAAAGTCCAATAGAGCAGATGCTCTAAGAGGATTAGAGCAAGCGGATTAGAAGCCTTGAGAATGCAAAGATCATCAGACTCACGATTCCTCTTTAAACATAATCAGGAAGAAGTATCCCAACTCCTCCTCCCCAGTGCCAATACTCCATGTCCTTATTTCCTCTCTTTCTCCTCTTCTCTTTTTCAGTATTTCTCTCTCAATCATTTTACGTTCCCAAAAGGTGATTAATGTCATGCAATGGACCTGCATGAAGCTAAGTAGAGGAAGTTTCTAGAAATGTGGCAAGGTCCTCTTAGGCTAGAAGCAGCAAGAGGACTATGGAACTGGACAAGGACATACCAAAAAAATTCAAGTCCTGATAGAAGCTGCACTCAGGTGGGTAACAAGCAGGAATGTCAGATGCTGGGGAGAATGCAGGTCCCAAATGGATGAGTCTACTGCCAAGAACAGAAACGTAACATTTTTTCCAGATATGCTACTGTCCAAAAATCTGCTGTTCCCATGACAGTTTCAACTGTTTGTTACACTCCTTTCTCCTCTCCAAGTCATTTAGAGATGGCTGAGGAGCCCACCAGCATCCACTGAAGATCTCTCCAAGTTATACAATATTCTTCTTCACTCCCCAACCTCGAATCTGTCCAGTTTGGCTGGTACTGTCCTTATATACTGAAAGCATTTATCCATAAGATTTTTCCAAAAGTCTTCTAAATGGGTTAACAGCCATAAATGTTGGGAAAAGATCACTATATCCTGAGTACCAGCACTGCGTAGCTATGAAATATATCCACCAAGTCTGGCATTTGCTTGTCAATAGAAACCCACAGGGATCCAAAATCATGCCATGAAACATGCTATTCATAGCACCAGCCACACTATGGACAGCACAGAGTTTAAGTGAACAACTGTGCATATCCATAGGCTGAAATAAACTTCATGTTTTAAAACATAATGTTTTCCAAACAATCATGAATCAGCTCACAACGGGCAAAGTTTGTATATCATTCACATACTATAAAAAATTGGTCGATTAATCAAATCATTTGATGCACTACATAACAATCCACCCAATGCCACTCCAAAAAAATCATTCCATCATCAGTTTTACAGTGCCCATGAAAAAAACAAAACAAAACAACAGCTTAGATGTGCAGGCTGTTAAAATGAAACAAAGTCAATCTACACTGACTCCATAAATGTAAATATGCACATGCACATGGATGGAAAATCACCTGTAGCTAATGCCACAGGTGGCAGACCTTCAACATACTAATCTCTAGCCTCTGGAAGGGGAGGTTTCCACCAAGAGCACTTGTCTTTAGACACACCATACTTAGCTCTGAATACCATCTCTGAACTTCTTTTGAGACCTCCCTATTCCTTTCTAAACTCATCTACAGTTTAGGTCACCTATGATGTTCCTCATGGTGTACCCTCCAGGCCATGGTCTCTCCATCTTTTCTCCTAAGATTGCTTTTTATGCTTTGCTTTTAAAAAAGAAAAAGAATTGTTTCCATGTTCAGTAGAGGCTACAGTTTAGCTCAACTCATAAATCACCACCAGACCTTTCTTCAATGGAAAAGGCACTGAAGTGCCAAATGCAAAAAGTGGCTTTGCCCAGTATCAGCAGCAACAGCCACCTAGCCCCAGATCTCTCTGTAGGAACCATCCCCAGATTTAGTCTCCCTAAATTGACACTGAGAACATAATTATTAGTCCCAGTAAATGAAATCCAAGTATTCGGCTGTGAGAAGGAGGAGGAAAAAAAGAGAAACTCTGCCTGACATAAATGGTTCTATCAGGAACTTCAATTAAATTGATTGATACAAGTTTGCAAGCAATAGGGAAAAGTGGCACATACCTTCCCCAGCCCTGTTTAGACTCTAAATAGCAAAGTAAACCAATAATGCAAGGGAGGCTATAAATCTCAGTTGGGCCTGCTGACAGGCACTGTGCAAAGCTATTAGCAAGGAAGGAGATTAACTTTGGTATTCAATCCCTTAGCCTCTCGGTTCCTTCTCCTCTTCTCTTCCTGCTCCAGGGTCAGAACCTCATTTATTTCCCCATATACATATACTCTTTTCACCCTTACTCCCTAAGAGTAATGCTTGCTGTATGGAGTGACAGCCTGCAACACCCAAGGACCAAGAAGATGCATAAGGGCAAAGTGCAAAGACAGCCACTGTTACTCTCAGAGAAACCTCTGCCCTAAAAACCCAGATGCTTAGGGACTTGCTCATGTGCCCATTTTCAGGCTTCTCCATTGCATCTACTGTTAGAGAAATGTGTTATTGTATACTTGCTTGACTCTGAAGGTAAAATACACATCAGAAGGTCTCTACAATCAGCAGGTTTAGTCTTTGCTTATCCCTCATAGGAAGGAATTCAACTCTTTGCTACAATGATTCAAAACATACATATATCACCTCAGCTCTGCTCATCAGCTCTGCTCACTCGCCTCTTCACTACCGTTGCTGCTGTTTGGCCCTTCCCCACAGAATAACTGGGTGCCATGGTCTTCCTCATGGCCCCAGTGGCCTGCTGTGTTTTCCTCTTTAGTCCCAGCACTGGGATTGTGTGGCTGCATGCCTGCAAACCCTGGCTGGCTATCCCCTACAATCCTTTGTGTCATCCCACAGTGGATTTGCTATGAAAGGCTGGACATCTGTTTGGGGCAGGAGAAATCCTGCCCATTACAATTAGAGCCCTCATCCAGAGACACGTTTCTCTTCCAACACACTGAGAAAGGAGAGAAGACCCAGCCCCTGCCTCTGGTGTGCATGTGCCCCGTGTCCAAGATGACTCAAATTTCCTCATTAGCCACGGCACTGCCACACACACCAGAACAAGCTGTATGGCACCCCAAGGGCTGGACACGGCGGCAGCATTACTCCTGCAAAATCACAGACTGACAAGAGGGAAGATACCTCTGCTCTAACTCCTACACTGGATGAAGCAGATACAAGCAGCCACTACAGCCTTGTCCCTGTCTCTCATTCTGATGGAAAAAGTACAATAGAGGGAAATAAGGGGAAACAAAGACAGCAGAAAATAAACTAGAAATAGAGCAGCAAAAATAACTGGATGATGTGAAATTAAATTCAGTTCACTCATGGGGATATACAATTGTTCCCTCTGACTAGCAAAGGAATTATTTCTTCTAATGGAGAAATATAAATTAGAGGTATTTTTCCTTTAAGAATGAAATCTATGTTAAAAGCAGAGGCAAACAGCAGCATTTTACAAGGCAGGGATGCCACGATGCTCTCAATATAAACTACAATAGTCAATGTAAGCAGAATTTCTGAAGATATGTCTTGGTAGGGCAGCTGATGGAGGACCAATTAGAGGAAAGTAACTGAGATCAGCATAGCAAAAGGCCATTTGGTCTTGAACTTAGAACTCTGGAAACTGCCAGTGCACCCAAACCTGACCCACTCTTTGCACCTTTGATAATTAAGCTCTCCCCAGTACCCCCAGTCCCCCCAATCTTGAATTTAACCATTCCTGCTAATAATGCAGTTCAGGCACCTGAAAGCCGAGCATCCACCAGCTACTGAACTACATACAAATGTGCAAAACATCAGAAGTGCAAGCTTGCATTTAATGAACTAACATAGCCTGGCAAGCCCAGTACTGCAGAGATGAAGTAGTACATTTGCTTATCTACATCTCTGCTGATAATCTGCTTTATATTCTCTAGGGAGCTTTTATTTTTCTGGATGCAGTGAGGAGTAAAAGGAAAAAAAGAAGAAAAAAAAAAAAAAAAAAGAAAGGGGGGGGGGGGGGCAGCAGAACAACGCATTTCACAAGGAGGTATCGTTCCTCAACTTCACTAGCACAGTAAAGAGAATGAGACAGCAATTGGCAAACACAGGAAAACAGCCCACCACTTTGATAATAAAAATGCTGTCTGCTATGTCCTGCTATGATGAAAGGGAAGTAAGTATCCCTGAGGCCCATCTGAACTCATCTACTTCAACAACTGTGGCAGGAGCTGTGCTGACAGACTCCCATCTGCTGGTAGATCAAATACCACAAAAGACACATTGAAATAACCACAGTTTCCATTACTAGGAGAAAGTTATATATGTGGTATATATACACACATCTCAGCTAAGGCTGGCAAGCATGCGAGGGATTCCCCAGGAAATTATCATCTGCTCCCACTACTATTACTTTGCAGTTGTCAGATGAAGGACTTCTATACAGCTCAAGAGGGAAACTTCAATGAGCAGCAATAAATAACTCAGTGAACCATAAAACCGTCCTCCTGAAGCGGGACCCTCAGAATCTATTCCTGAAACCTTGGCCATAATAATAACTGAACTTTCCTACAGCAATGTTTTGTTGTTCCATTACTCACAGGCGAGTGGAATGGTTGCAACTTTATCAGCCTGTTGCTGAACTGTCCTTCCATAAGCAGTTCATATCTACAGAGTCTCTCCACATTGAGTAGTTAAGTCCCCTAGTACCCTGCAGCCTTCATTCACATCAGTCAGGTTAATAAATCCCTTCAGAGTATAGGCTCCCCAAGACTTGTTTGATCGCTCCCTCTGAGGTATAATGCACATATAAGCTCTAAAGATTTTCTACAGGAGACCATGATAGGAGATAGGCTTGCAGAGAGTGAAGGATTCTTTATTGCCCTGTTCAAGACAGAAATCTGTGGCTGCAATTTATTGAACAGTAAGACATGCAAGAAATAAAATTTGTCCAAACACAACAAACAGCAAATGACCCAAGCTGGGCACCTATCAAGGGGAACAAAGACTTAGCTCAACAGCTGTCACACCAGCACCAGAGTTATTACTAATGATGAAAAGCAACCAAATCCTAATTAAAAAAAAAAAAAAAAAGAAAAAAAGAAAAAAAAAATCCTACAGAGAGGGAACGGGAGACATGGAAGAGAGGAGAGAAGAACACAGGGACAAGTATTTCTTTGTCATGGGCAAAGACAGACCTGTAAGAGGCTGGAAATTACACACTAATAGGCTATAAGAACAGGATCCGACAACCTCAAACATTTGACAAAATCCCAATCAGATCCCACAGTCTCTGTTAGCATACTGATCGGTAGGGTTTGCTACACTGAAGCAGCAGGATTCAGTCTACAGGGTACAGATGGGGAAAAACAGGAGGTCCATTTCTGCAGATATGCTGGTGGATCTGGCTAAGACCAGTTCCTCTCCCCATGCCCTGGATTTCACTGCACAGAGAGCAGGCACACAGCACTTTTTATGAAGCATTTCCTACCATAAGCAAATAAGTCTCTTTTTCCTTAGAGAGCTAATTATGACACTTCCAAGTTTTCATATCACATGAGGCACTGTTTGACCTTTTTATTACCTAGTTTGTGAGCAGCAAAAGCAGAATAAATGCAGCAGACACTTGGCCTGCCTCTTCTATACAGAAGGACAAATTAAAAAACTCACATTTATGAAAATCCCCTCTTGATAAAATGATCGAGCATCATTTCTGGGATTTTTTTCACTATTTGGTAAGGTCATCTGCCAAGAGGCAGGGAAAGCAGGAGCTGAGCTTTCCTACAAGCAATGGCTTGGTATAGCTGTCTTTCAGGAGAAGGGCTGGAGGGGCCAAGCAGCTGTGAACAAGCCTGGGCTCACTCGGGAGGGGGCACTGGTAACACACATAACCCAGATCTTTAAACTACCAAACACCAAAATGACAGAAAACTAACATTAAATTTAAATATGAATCTATATTGTCATGATGTTCTAGTAATTTGATGACTTGTAAAATTAAATGTTTCATTCTCCTGAACTAACACAGATAAGCCCTCTGCACTTTTGTAAAACCAAAGGCATTCCCTACAAAGGGTTCTGTAAAAGTATGCACATCACTGCCAGGTGCTGGGGTTTGGCCAGCAGTGAGCAAAGCAGTTTGCTAAACATAGATAGTAAGTTTTTGTCAGCTCTATCGGATGCTTTACTCTGAGAAACTCTGTACGGGTTCCTTGAACAAGCACTAGCACACAGCAGTGCAAAGCTGCTCCATGCTACCTCCTGTATCCAAACCAAACAGCCTGTGGAGGACATCAGTCTGAGTACTGAGGCTCCTACAACTGAAACGTCGGAAAAAAGAGATGTGGCCACAGCAAGTACATTCACTGCAGGACCATGATGAGCTTTCACCTTGTACAGAGATGTATCTCAGCATGCTTTTAACTGAATACACTCAAGTTTCTGGCTCTTTCTGTGGACTCCTCCCTTGTTCCTCATCCCTTAAAGCTATGGGCTGCGAGAAGCAAAGTAAGGCATCAGGCCCAGTGAGCAACTACAATGCAGGTTTCTCAGAGATCAAATACTAAATATATGTGTTTGCAAAAATATATGCCCTAGAATTTGGGACTACAGACTTTTGCCTGCAAGTTCTGGTTAATACTGGACACCTTTCTAGGTTGAACTCTATGGAGGTGCTGCTTCCTTGTGTCTTCTTTCTCTCTTTTCCAGATCTGCAAGGCCCTCAGGCCAGAGTCAATTTGTTGCTTTACACCGTGGACTGCAACATTTGGGTTTGGTCTGCTTGCAAAACTGGCTCATCACAGTGCTAGAGATGTGGGGATTTTTCAGACCTAGCACTAGACTAGTGATAAGTTAAGTGATTATCCATGCAGCAACTCACGTTTAAGCTACAGAAGCCCAATGTCAGCTCTTCCAAGAGATTGAGATATCCTGAAGTCCCTGACAAGGTCCCAAAAGCAAGGCTGCTCTAGAAGATAGCATTCTGAAGACTCATCAGTTTGCACTGCTTTCAGCAGCTCTCATTTTTCAAACTTGGCCACCAAGGACCCATCTCATCCTGAGCCTCTGACTCATCTCGAGCAGTCCCACTTGCCAAATCTCACTCTAACCAGTTGCTCTCATCACTGCACAAGCAAATGTTACCCTTGAGAACCAAGTACAAGTCACGTAGCACAAGCTGCCAACACTCAGGAAACGTGTTGATTGTAGAGCAACGAACACACACAGCGATTTAGGGGCTCAAATCTGCATACTCCCAGCCAGTCACCACTCCTGCCAATGGTGGGGTTGGCTTCTGATCTCTCCGCTTTGTCAGCCCGATGCCCAAAAGAAAAATGAAAGGAAATGATGCCGTTATCTGCTGGCAACCTCAGGTTTGCAACACAGGTGGGCAGTTCTAATTTCATCCAGTAGAGGGCAATACTGACACAGCAAAGAAAAGAAACTACAGCATTTCATGCACTAAAATAAACAAGCAAAGGAATTAAATGTCCTGATCTAACAGCACTGGGCACAGAACAAAGCACTTGGATACTCCACGTATTCATTCTATCAGAAATCCTTCCTCAGTCCGGGCCCACTTAGGGGAAGGTTACCCTGCACTAAATTTTCAGATGCTTGTTTCAGTTAAGATTTTTACTGTTCTAATTAAAATGGAAAAAAAGAGATTGTCTGTCATAGCAGAAATTTAAAAAAAAAAAAACAAAACCAAAAAACAACCCCCCCCAAAAAACACACACACACACAGAAAAAAAAACCAAACCAAAACAAAAAAACACAAAAACAAAACCTCAAGCTTCTTATTTTTCATGACTAAAGAAACTCTTCCATCCCACCCAACATTAGGCTGCATATTTGATAAGGTCCAAAAGACCAATGCTTTATCGTTCTCCCCAGAGTAACCTGTCTGATATTGACCATTTCTTACAGAAGAAGAGAAAATATACCAACATTTAATCACAAATGTAATAGAACTGCCTCACGCTCGTTAGGACTTGAAATTAACTTTCTATGACCAGAAGTGCCACATATGCAGAAAGTCATCAGACATTTCTAAAGCCTGTGTCATTACTGTCACAAATTGTGCTCTAATAGCATCTTCCCACAATGAGTTTCAGAGGAAAACTCCACATATTCTAAAAAAAATCTTTTTTTTCCCCTATCTTATAAATAAAACTCTGCTTCTATAACCTATCCATCCCATGACATCAAAGTAATTTACAGATATAAATGAAGACTCACAGCGTTTCGCATTTGTTCCATTTGAGTAAACACCCTTCTTTAGAGCTGGGATTTTGCAGCACATGACATGACAGTGGGTTTCCCCGAGGTCATACCATATATCTGCAATGGAACCAAGATGAATACTTTTTCCCTAGCTCCAGTCTTGTATTTTAACCATTTAACCATAGTGCTATTCATGTTTACTAGCACAAGATACTTCTGTTTCTTCTCTGAAGTCCTCTATTGTCCTCAGATAATGGAGCTGGGAGATGGAGAGAAACTACTTCTCTTCACAGTATTCTGCTATCATGTTTATTTGCTTATAAACAAGATAAGATATTTTCTTTTTTTTTTTTTTTTTAATTCTATTATTTTTTTCCCTTCTCCTAAACAAAAACACACAAGACTATCTTTTCAGACTTTTTTAAAAATCAAATATTCTTCTCCATAACTCTTTAGGCAAGCCAACTCCCACCATGACTGATCTCAATATCAAAAAATAGCATCTTACAAACAGCTCAGTGCTAGCAGAGAATCATCTACCAACATCAGTATAGAAAGGGCTGTTAAAACCAGAAAGAAACAAAACTTGTACACCTAGGGAAACGTACTAGTGAATTTGCAGATCTTGGCCCAAATTTATACATAGATGCACCTAGGGCATCTTTGAGACTTCCAATATATGGCAGCAGCAAGATGATACATTTCTTCGTGGAGGAGAGTTACTTGTTCCTTCCTCTCCCTTGTAGCCAGGCAGAGCCAATTCCACACAGCACCATCAGAGGTGTGAACTCTCTCAGTCTATCTACTCTATGCAATGCTGAGTTTTTAAGATACTTACGGTCATGTTTATGGCAACTTTCTTCTAAGGCAGAAAAGAGAAATTAATTTAGACGTAGGGTTAGGTATAGTCATACATTTGACAGAACCACAGTCATGACTTAAAGCCTGTTGTCCACAGGCACAGAGTTACTGCACCTCCCAGTCATACAAGAGGGGCAGCCTATTGACCTTTCCTCCCTGTGTCAAGAGTGAAAAAGAGCAATTTTACCACCTGTTGACATGGATAATTTTAAAGTTATTATTAAGAGAGCACAAAACCAGAGGACTCTAAATGCCTGTGAACAAGGAGGTCTGGATTGTGTCCCTTGTCTCACATCTACCCCAAAACCCTTGCCATGTCATCCTGACTCCTTTGTCTCACTTTCAAAATGGGGATAATGACATAACTGCCTTCCCTACTACTGACTCATACTTTGAAATACTCTGGTTCATTACTAGTGACATAACATTATGCCACCAGAAAGCAGCAAGGACCGGATGTGTGTCTGTTAGTCAGAAGAGACCACTAAGACAGTTAAGCTAACTGCATTTAAAGTTTGACACAAGATACTTTAAGGCATTACCACTTAAAATGCTGGAAAATTTTCTGACTACTAATACCCCTGAATCTTGCTACCCCATTTACCCCTGTGGCCAACACTTTGCCTCCAGCAGGTAACTAGTGCAGGAATTTAGTGATAGCATTGCTTGCTCAAGCATAACAGGTTTCTTCATAACAAAAATAGTTGCTTATTTAAATAAGGCATTTTCCTGCTACCATATAAAAAAGAATCAACTTGCAGCATCAGCACTTTCCTTGCCAGCAAATTAAAGATCCCGTAGTTAAGGCTGTAAGCATGGGGTAACTGTGCTGTCCTGTGCAAGAGAGGCAGTGCAACAGCAGCAGTCCCTGCACTGCAGAGAGGGCAGGAAGCTGGGCTGGAGGAACAGCTCTGTGCCTCCCTGATCCTCTCCAAGTTGACATGCTTGGTCACTGTCACCACACAAGATGGTGCCCAACTGGGATTATCGTCATTGTCATTCCCCTGCAGCAGAAAGCTGTTATTGCCTGAAAGTTTTAAATTGGAAAAGAGGGTCAGTCTGAGACCTGGAAAACATCACCACCGTGTATATGGGAGGAGCTTCTCTATTGCTCAAAAAAGCAAGCAACTCCTAAGTAAGGTGACTGCAGACAACAGCCTGGATGTTGTCAGGATGCTTCCTATATGCAGCTCTGCAAGTGCATTTTGATTAAAATACTGAATCCATCAGCCAAGCCCATGCAGGGCAGAGACACCCTTCCTTCATAAAGCAGGGATCCTAGAATTCAAGCAGTCACCCACCATCCCTGTGCTGCATCCCACACCCTTGAGACACACTGACCTTGCTCTACATTCTTGGATTTTCCTCTTTCCACACACACAGAGCCCAGCCAGTACACCTCAGTCAACACAGACACTACTCACTCCAACAAGCTGACCACTGTGCAGCACTCAATACCCACTACCTCCCTGGACTGGGCCATCACACCTTAGGCAAGGCAGCCCAAGCCAGCCTCCCATCCAGCACATCCCACCAGCAAAGGAGACTTCACTACAGACCCCTACTGCAGCAGGTTAACTTGAGGGCTCTATTACAACAGTGTAATTTTATGAACAACTTACTCATACAGCATGGGGTTTTGTTTTTTTTCCTCTGTATGAGGCATGCTATGAACAGTTCCTAAAAAAAATACTACCATGTTTTTAATCCAAAAAGTTTATCTTTCTTTAAATCCAGAAAGCAGGAGTCCTCCTGTCTCCCTAGACATACTGACACCTTTCCCATATATAACAGATACATGTTTAATAATTTCCAAATATGTACTAGTTTGAAAACTGCCCCGAACTTCAGGGCTTCAAGATAGACCATGCAATTTACATCCTACATGTGGAATGGCTAATACACAGACTGACAATCAGACCCACATTTCTGACACCCAGATTCACAAATTGCCAGGTGGCTTGGGCTCACCAGGGCTACCTAATGCTAATTACAAGCATTAGCTACAAAAATCATGTTCTGAGTTTAAAGTGCAGAATGTATCTAAAATAATGAAGCTATATAATTCGCTCTGCTTATTCCAGCTTCCACACTGTGTTTTTATTGAAGAAACAACTACGTTTACACAGCCCCCCGGATGCAAATACTGTAAGTGCTGGATATATTTCCATATCCTTTGATGTTAAGACAAAAACATATCTTTAACTACTACAGAAAACAGATCAACAATTAAATGAACAAGGAACAAAGGATAAGTGTCTCCAACTTAATTGAAATGCAGACCTTAAACAAATGTGAAAGGCTCTTCAGGTTGCTTTTGTATTTTAATATTTTCTCTTTAAACTGCCCAGAAAGCCAAAAGGGACAAATGGCAGGGTATATTTAAGCAGCATGATCGATCTCCCTTTTAATTTTTAATTTCCCCGTAAAAGTAACAGTGTTATCTCTAGAAATTCACTTGCTCGGGGGCATTTTTACAGTCTCCAGCTTTGCATGAATTCTCCCTCGAGATCGAAAGGTCCCTCGACTCTCATCTAGCAAACATCTGACTAAACTGCCTATTAGACAATAACGCCCTCCAGCAAAAGGGGAAAACATGGCTCTGTTCCCATGCTGTCTTCTCCCTCCACGGTCCCCAACACAGTACAGACAAACTGCAACAGCCGCCTGTTCTGAGGGAACAGTCATCGGTGGCTGAGACAGAGAGAGGGGAACACCTGCTTGAATGGGAATTTCACAACTGTTTCTACCGTTTTAGGCTGATGGTTTTTCTTTCTCTCTAGCTAGCAAGGACAACACAGACCACTGCAGGCTTAACCATTTAGCTCCTGTAGCCCACCATGCACTCTACAAACTAGCAAATTCAAAGCCCTCTGAAAGGGACTGGAGATGACACAGCAAGATACAAATGTCAAACATGCCCCGAAAACACATAAGCCAGCCCTGCATTCGTAGCATTAAATGTTCTCTGGCAAACACAGGCTCACACACACAAAAAAGATCCCTGCTGGCCTCTCATCTGCCAGGGCTTATGTATCAGCAGAGGAACCCAGCAGGAAAGAGTCAAAAGGTCTCACCCCATCTTTCACCATCCTGAAAAAAAAGGAAAAAAAAAAAAAAAAAAGAAGAAAAAAAAAATTTCTCCAAAGAACTGAATATTTTCAGTAGGAGGGAAAACCCTTGCAGAACTAAGAACAACAGCAGTGAGTTTTCCACAGTGCTGTTGCACTCGGTAGCTATGCTTAGGGATTTATCTGCCAGCAATTCCAGCATTTGCGTCCCAAACCGCACTTACCATCACCATTCCTGAGCAATCTGGTGCTGGGTGCATTCACTCCTTGTGCAGCTATGCACTTTCCTTCACCCTCCTGAAGAGAATTGCTCCCCCTGAGAAGCTTCAAAGACAAAGCTTCAAAATTCAGCTGGTGTGTTTCTGTTTTTTTTTTTTTTTTTTCCTCTGCCCTACCTTGCTGGAGACCATCCAGGATTTACAGTTCTGGGGCTGAATTCTTCTCTCTACAGTAACAGCAGTGAGGCTAAAGGAGTAAGACCCACAGAAATGAGCTCAGAATCTAGCCACTAGTTTTCTGTATCCTGGATCAGACAGGGACACGAATGCTGCGTGGAGAGTCGCTTTGCTCAAGGGAAAGAAAAGAGTGTGCTTCATGCAGCAGGAGCATCTCTGGCTGGTATTCTCCAAAACAAATTACAGTGGGGATGAAAGAAGCATGCCCTGTACACTGTTCTTGCAGTACACATTCTCACATCTTCCCAACACAGACTTCTACTAAGGTCCACAAAAAGTAAAGCATTTAAGACATTTCAAACTTAGCAAAGCAAAATGTATATGGATTACAACACAGCAATGTGGAACTGAACTGGCAGTGAAACAGACTGACTGGATTGGTTAGAGTTATTTTATATCTGATTTCAATTATTCTGCTATGCAAGGAGGTGAAGGTCACAGTACAATTTAGTGGCAGGGCTGCAGATGGATCCCAGGTGACTGACAACTAACCCCTACTCCCCTCCAGTGCTGGCCTATCTCTTAACTACCAAACAGCACAGGAGTCCCTTATCAGCAAATAACAGATGCAAGTGGGTCTTCAGGATGGAACAAGGAGAAAAAGAGGCTTCCCAGCTTCTGAGGGGGATGAGAGGTTGCTGGGACATCCCTTTTCACTATTTACTGTTCTTATTTTTCATTAGATTACACTGACCAAATATACTTGGTTATTATGCAGAAAGGCACCAAGGGACCCAAGAAAGTCAAATTAATTCCTGATTTATCAACAGAAAAAGCAATAACCATAAGGGGAAATCAGCATATTGCTCATGTACTAAATGATCACTTCCTAGACAAAACTGGGAATAAATCCAGGAACAAAGAATAAATGCAGAAGGGCTGTGGTTGTAGTGCTGAGGATCTAGTCCACAAAGAGGTATTATGGAGAGCACTATTAATTCAGTCACCCGAAGGAATAACAGTACCACTGCAAAATAAAGAGTGTTTAGACTCACTGTATAGCAGGGCTAAACCAGACCAAAGGTTTTCACAATATCAACAAGGATTTTGTATGCATGTACAGGGGAGCCCCCCCTTATTGCTCAAAGGAGACCTTATCACTTTACAACTACCTGAAAGGAGGTTGTAGCGAGGTGGGTGATGGTCTGTTCTCTCAGGCAACAAGTGATAAACCAGAAGAAAATGGTCTCAAGTTGCACCAGGTGAGGTTTAGGTTGGACATAGGAAAAACTTCACAGAAAGGGTTGTAAAGCAGTGGAATGGGCTGCACAGGGAGGTGGTGCAATCACCACCCCTGGAGGTATTTAAAAGACATGTAGATGCAGTGCTTAAGGGACATAGTTTAGTGGTGGGAGTGGCAGTGTTAGGTTAGTGGTTGGACTGGATGTTCTTAAAGGTCTTTTCCAACCAAAATGATTCTATGATTCTATATATGTCTATGTGCATGTGAGTGTAACGTTTTAAACATCCCATAGCATCCCCTGCTTCACTAGTCCTCCACTCTCTCACATCTCCACACGTGAACCAGAATCCTGTTCTCAGCCTTCTGTTATTCCATGCTTAACTTTTGTGCACAGATCTACTGCAGGGACCATTCAGTGCTACACTGAGTGCTGAGCTATGGCAAACTTCTCTCACAGTTAGATCACAGCTGAGATAACTGAGGGCTAGGTAAGATGCAGAGGGATATGGGAAAAGCAGTAGCTCTTACAGCTGAAAGACGGGATGATGGAAGTTGTGACTGAAATAAGCAACAGCTCAGGGCTAAAGAAACGGGAACTGTGGCAGTCTGACTTCTGTCAATTACAGGAAGGCTGTCACACTGTAAGGATACACAGAATAGAAAGTGTTCGGATATGGCCTTTGACGAAACACTGCTTAATACGTAAACCAAACATGCGATGCTAACTGGAGCAACTTAGCAGATGGGTAAAGTTATGAAGAAAGACATGACAGAAGATTAATAACTGACAAGAAAGCACATAGAAACAGCTATACCATATACAAAGGAAGGCAATAAAAGGTAGCACAGAAAACGTGTAAAGTAAAGCCCAATTCATGGGCATAGGAGCTGGAATCACATCTTAAAAATAATGTGCTACCAGTGCAGTGCTGGTATATTTGTGATTTGCCATAATGACTAATGAAAAAAAGTGACAAATCCAACAAGGAATCACATCTATGGTTAAAAGTAACTTTGATAGGACAAGACACCTGGTTCAGAAGAAAGGGAGCCCAGCAGCAAAAAACACATTGATACATTCTCAAATTATGTCTGCAACACTTCCAATCAAGACGTAAACTGGATGAAATATCAAGTAGAGGGTGGCATTGCCATGAGCACAGCCATATCTTTCTGGAAAAAATCCTCTAGTGTCTACCATTAAAAGAAAGGAATAACTCTCTCAGACACGAAGCAAAGTTTCTACTTTAGGAAGGCAAAGAAAACTCAATTTTGGATTATAGAGAAGACAGAGCAAGTGTCAATCTATGTACAATTAGTTACAGCCACTGCTTCATCTGAAAAAAATCCCCATATAATGTAAACACATAACTATGTTCTGCAAATATGGTATCAAATGCCAGACAGGGATGCATAGATCCTAACATTTATTAATACCATTAATAATTATATTGAACAGTACCAGTCCCAATACAGACCCCTAGGGGACACCACGCTACTGATCTCTGTTTGGACATTGAGGCACTGACTGCCACTCTTGGGATGCAATCATCCAGACAGTTCCGTATCCATTCAATTGTCCATCCATCAAATCCATATTCACTGCCTCACAGTGACTAAAAAACTTTCTGAACTAAAACAGGAAAAAAGGACAACTATAAATTTTGCAAAACTCTGATTAATATCTCATATTTGAGAATAATATACAACTGAGATAAGCCCATCAGGCTAAAGTCACAAAGGGCCACATTTGCAATGATCTAATCTACTTCACTTTCTTTGAAAGACATGAAAATTAAAGGGATACAAAGCATCAAGGGAAATCCACCTGGGCATCAATTCCACCTCTGTTCCCCTCTCTCTACGTCCCCTCAGTAGCCCTTAATCCCCCACCCAGACTCCACAACCCCTCCTCAGACCACATCTCCAGCAGCACTGAATGCAATTACTGTAATTGATGTGCTGCTTTTTTTAAGACCATGGTATCAATAAACAGGAGTAAAACAAGCTGCTAAGGAAGATGCAGGAAATTTATTAGAATGGATGCATGCAGTGGCTGGCATAATAACTGTTGATGGCCAATTCATAAATCACAGTGGGACTCTTTGGGAGACTTGTAACTCCCAGGTGGCTTCTCTCATAAAACAACAGTATAAAGAAACAAATAAGAGACCGCTGTTAAAGCCAGTGCAAAACCTTTCCTATGCCAGTCACAGCCTTAAAAGCTAACAAGGATCCATTAGTCTAAGCAGCTAAAAATCTGTCTGGAAATGTCAGACAACAAGCTCCAACATCTTCCAGAAAAGTAGTAAGTCACACCTTGGATACGCTCTTGGACCTCTCAAGGCCTGCACTTTTAAGAGAGTCCAGTGACCCAGAAAACAACCCAGTACTTACCAAAGGTCACCCAGCACATCAGAAGCACTCAGTCCTCGCAACAGTATCACATACATAGCCAGCACATTGAGGCTGATGGCACCTGATGTGGGAACCCAGGGCCACAGAGGGAGTTACCAAAGCAAATGGCAGCCCCACAGGTCTGTGTGTGGTCAATGTGACTGCGTGTAGGCTGTGGCAAAAGACTCATAAGCACAACCATGTGGCTGAGCAAGCGAGACGGCCAAATGTTATCCTGCTCTCAAGACGGCAGGCCCACCCAGAAGCAGGTCTGCATCATCCCCTGCTACGCTAACCACGCAGCTTGGCAGGCCCAGTCTTTCCAGTAGGCCAGAAGCAGAAATGCTGCACTGTTGCAGTTGTCCCATCTTCTCCCCAGGGCAGACACAACAGTCTTGTTACTTGCATCTGTCCCCAGTACCCTCTAAAATGGAAACATCAGGATGGTGGTGCCCTGGGCCATTCCCTCTGGCTATCACAAACCCCCAGGATGTGCAGGGTCCCTGGCCACAAGATGCTGGTAACCAACTATCCCATGCCTGTCACATGTATGAATTGGCAAAATGGGGCATTAGTATGGGCTCCTGGCCAAACTGGTCCCTGGAGTACGTACCTGTTCTACATCCCCTTTCTCCCATATCCTTTTCTGTGGAGTCTGATCCATGTCAGTAGTGATGAGAATGTAAGGAGGTGACCAGAAAGGAGCTTACAGATGACAAATGTTCCATGTAAATTTTTAATGGCAATAAACGTGTTTTATTTTTATGATGATATATTAATGTCCTCCTAAGTATACAGACTGGCCTGAGGCATCATTCCATTGTATTAGAGGTTGTTGCTGCTTGTGACTGGGGGTGATAAATAGCACCTCCTATGCAAGGGACTCGGGAGACTTCTTGTTATGCAAACAATTTATCCTTTAGGGCACAGCACTGCTGTAGGACCAGGACTACACACTGCAACTTTACAAGCTGTAACTGCTACACCCCACTTCAAAGCCTTGTCTCCCTGGGGTACCACCAGGAATATCTATAGGCTCTGTGCTGCAGGTTGAGGCTATCACTGCCAAATCTCATTTCAGTCTGTAATCCCAGGCCAGTCTCCTTCCTGAGGGGTCCATCTCACACACTACTATTATGGCTGGCTGGCCCCATGAGGGCTGTGCAAGTATTTCTCACTGTGCAACACTGTTCACTGTATCAGCAAACATTGCCTCACCCAGCAAGACATAAAATCACTCAGGGATGCCTGTTTCTCCAGCATGTGTTATAACAATGCTACCATTTGGCACTTACTCTGCACCTTTCATTTAGGAATCTCAGAATGACTTTAACAGCACCATTATCCTCACTTCCTTTATGTAATGAAATAACTCATGTAAGTCGAAAAAAAGTCTAAGTCACAAAGCAGGAATGGGACAGAGACTCTTCAGTAGCTTCACAGTCTGGATCCACTAGAATATTCTTCAATATATTTTACAGCCAAGAAGACTTAACAAGGTGCATGCTCTGAAGATCTCAAAGCACTTGAACACTGTAAACTTAATCCAGTTTTATAAACCATTACCCATGGAACTGAGGCACAGGGGTGGCAACTAACTTGGTGAAGGTCCTACAACCATTCAGTGTCAGAATCATTTAGTTTACAAACACCTCAAGGAAGATAAGCAACACCACTATTGCCTTTACCATTACAAACGAAAAAATGCTAGTTAATAATAAAAACCTGAAGAATAGATACTAGCTGCTCTAATTCCTGTTCAATACATAAGCAATAAGACCATGTCTCTCCCACCACATCCCTTATGTGAGGGTCTTCTATTGTTTGGCTTTAAGTAGTGTCTGTAAGGAAATACCAGGTATGCTGGCCACTTTACCAAGAGATTTCCACCTTTTGTTAAGGCAAGAGCAATAGGCAACAATCACACCAGAAATATCAAGAAAAAGGCCACAGTAAAGAATGATGCATATATACTGACAGGAAAAAAAAAAATAAGCTGATGGCATGGGCTCCCTCCCAGGCAGTTGGTACCTGACATTTGCACAATGAGCACATGCTGCACACTCCTGACTTACAGTGTAAAACCTAAAACCTAAGAGCTGAGGCTCCAGAGGTAGTGGCTGTAGCTGTTGTGCATATCATACAGCCTTGAACAGGCAATAAATACTCAAGTCAAACTTTAATAGATTTGATCAGGCTTTAAACTGCTCACTTTTTAAAACCATCCCAATTCAACTGTAATTCTAATCTCTCTGGTTTTGTGGGGGTTTTTTTTTGGTTTTTTTTTTTCTTTCCATGCTGCTAGCTTTGATGTTGAAAGCAAAGGAATAAGGGCTTCCAGTACCACTGCCATCAAGGTAATAGATATGATAGACTCAGGCTTACCACTGACTAGGTTATTGATTAAAATATGTCAGAGGATGCTTTAGAAAAGCTACCAGAGGCTTCAAACATTAAAAAAAAAAAAAAAAAAAAAAAAGTTAAATTTATTTCACTCCCACAAGTGTATTTCAAAAGACTGAAGGTCAATTATCCCAGCAATTTACAGCCAGTCTCAACAATTTGGCTTGATTAGAGAGTATAATACAATAGGGGAGCTCTCCTCTCGCAGTCGTGTCCCCCCCCTCTTTAGCAGCAGGTTTGAATGTAAGAAACAGCAGAAAGTGTAGGGCACCTATATCGCTGAATGAAGTGGCAAACAAGCATTTGTCAGTGGATCTTGGCAAGTGCAGACATAGAGAACATATGCTAACCAGCAAGCATTGCAGGAGGGTTTAAAAGCCTGAAAGATTGGGTTGGCAACACATCAACAACGAAGAGATGGGAAACTTTAATCACCAAGGAGGTCATTTGCCTGGTGGGGATTATCAGTTATTGGAGGAAGATGCAAACAGATTTGGCAGTTGGAAAATGGATGTATATGGAAAAATTGTTAGTTTTTCATAATCTGTTCATCCTTCACCATCTCCCTTTTTCCTTCAGCACTGACCTGCCAAAGTCATGATGCTTGCTCTCCCCAGGCCCTGCCACTGTAGCTAGAATGCAGACCCTTGCTGCTCTCCTTCTCCCACCATGCTGTGCCACACACATAGCCTGATACCATCGTATTGGAACTATTCTAGTTTTACCAGCTAATTGTTTTAACTACTCACAAGGCAGGTAGTGACAGCAGGTATCACATCCTGGATGGGTAAAGCAAGGCTGCCGATCTGCTCTCACCAGCAGTTGGGTACACTGAAAGGTTGTGAGCTGGTACGCTACTTGCATCCAAGGTGTTCTCACTGGGTTGGTATCTTCCTGCAGCCCAAGCAAAGCATTCTCATGCACCCATGTCAACCTTAAAAAGGGCAAAACGTGTCTGTGGTACAAGTGCTTTGCTGATTACTGCACAATGCACACACATAAAGCCTTCCCAACCAACAGGACTGCAAGCCCATTTGGCATGCCTCTACCTGCCCATTGCCATTACTCATCACCAAGGGGTTCATTCCTTCCTTTCATAGGTTATCAACTGCTCACTTCCTCTCTCTTCAGCGCGAAGAACTACAAAATCTTTCTGACCCAGAGAACAATGATATTTTATTTCAAATTATTTTAAGCTTCCATTCCCCCAAATGCACAAAGCTGTTTTCCTCCCACAGGGGAGCAGAAGGGGTTAAAAGCCCACCCTCATTTTCCTTGATGGAGGACATCCAGCCATGACCCTGGCTGAGTGGCAGACACATAGGAAGTGGATTATCAATAACTCTTTTTTCTAACTTCTTTCACCCTCCCTCCATACAATGTCAATGAGCTGGAAAATGAAAGGAATAATGCAGGTTTAAGAGGGCAATAATTAGGTCACAGCTGATCTCAGCTTGGATCAGCTGACAGCTGGTGCCTATCTTGCCCTAGTGAGCCGGGGGGCTTTCAGGACTCCCAGGTTTAGGCCAGCCTCCCCTTTTCTCTCCACTCTACCTCTTTGTTCCCAGACTCCTGAAAAGCAAAAATCGGCAACTGTAATGCAAATCTATTTGGTTTCCATCAACAGGAGTTTACAGTGAAAAATTACTTTGCTTGCTTTCATCCTAAATTACCTTAAATCCTCTTTCTTCCTGCCTCACTACCACTGTGCCAGACCAGCACCACACTCAAGTTACTGCTCCCATGCTGTCCCCTTCCTCCCCCAACTCTGTCCTGCCCACTCCTGAACATAATCTCAATGTTTGCTTGTTTTAGCTTCCATAATCCTGTTGTCTTGCAAATCTCCTCACCATAATCCTGCTTTTGTCTGTCAATACAATTTGTTTGCTGTGGGGAGAGGAAGGGAGGTGAAACATTGCTGGGAATGGAGAAAGCCTTTGCTGCTGGTTTGCAAGGCTCTACCCATTTTCAAACACACTCTGGGAGATTTGGCATTGCTGTCCACTCAGCATCTGTGAGGGGGTCACAGTTTCCAAGACTAATAGTTTTCTGGGTCAAACCAGTGGCTGCTGGAGAATTAATAGCATGGTAGCAGGGAGGTGTTGTTGTATGTGCCTGCACATGCTAGAGGGAGAGGAAGAAGCTGCGCTCTCCTCGCTGCAGGCTGTACAGTCATCTTTACCTGTGCAAAGCAGAGATAGGAACCAAGGAGTGGAGCACTGTAGTAGGCAGTGACACGTAAGGGACTAAAGAACAAAGCCTGTATCACTTGCACACTAACACAATGGTGATGGGCAGACAAACAAACTGGTAATTGATTGGTAGGAACTGTGGCAATTTTGTGTGTTTGCATGAATAAAGAATCAGCTTAATCAGACTAATTCCTTCCAGTCAAAACACAGCATGGGCTCCAGAACTCACAGCAAAATTCTGCTGCACCAGCCAAGTTTCACACCAGAACAAAGGGGCTATGAATTCCACACAATTTGGACGCAAAACTGAGACCAAATGCCCAGAAAACACTTCTGAATTCAGACAACCAACCACTGTGAAAAAGGACAACAAATCATGAAACTAGGCGCTGATCATATGATTTCGGGTTTGTTTGCAAACATTTCAAAGAGAGTTACTGTAGCTAAGGGAGCTGCACCTCAGGTCTGCTGAAGCGGATAGGAAAAGAGAGGGGTGCATGCCATTCCAGGAGGGAAAGAAAAATCAAAAGCAATGATTTCGAGAGATTAAGAAAAGCATCATTTTCCTCATGTCAGCTCTCTATCTCAGGTCTCCTACGAGGAAAGGAAGTATTAAAATGTTGCACTGAGAATATTCCTCCCCCAAGGGAAGTGTGGCTTAAGCTCTTTGCGGAGAAAAAGGATTTTTGGATTTACACTGAGCTAAGCTTGAGACCCAAAAGCACTTGGGATGCTCAAAGCATAGTCAGATCAAGTTGCAGACACTGTTCATCCTACACTTTCCATTGCAAGTCTTGCTCTATTAAATGATTTTGTCCATTTTTCCCCAAAGTACATCACCTGAAAAAGTGCATTCTGGGAAGCATCACTCAAGTTAGTAGTTTTCACTACCATTTATGTAACATTTCGATTTCAGTCTATAAAGGTTTGTTTAGAATATTAAGGGTTAAGTCAATTAACTATGGAGTTCATTGGAGATGAACCTGCCCTAAAATCACTGGAGATTTTAGGGCAGAATAAATACTTAGAACCCATAAATCAAACAAACCATCAAGGGCCAGGAAGCATTATTAAAAAAACCCTTCTGCATTCTTAAAGCCACATGAAGGGGATTCCCAGACTAAATGTTGCTAAAGCAGGAAGATTATAGGAAAGACAGTAAAGACTCTAGGAAAGGCATTTCATGAAGAAGTTTATAAACTTACAGGAGCACAGTACAAGAGGGTATTCATGCTATGGAAATTCATAACTGCAACCAGCACTGCATAACCAGGGTTCTCACAAAGGGGATGAAAAAGGATGGATGGAAGGGGGGGGGAAGGAAAGGAAAGGAAAAAGGAAAGGAAAAAGGAAAGGAAAGGAAAAAGGAAAGGAAAGGAAAAAGGAAAGGAAAG
>JANIJG010009943.1:75137-86431 GCA_024611175.1 Megaceryle torquata
AAAGGAAAGGAAAGGAAAGGAAAGGAAAGGAAAGGAAAGGAAAGAAGAAAAAGTGGGGGAGAGAAACAAGGCGGGGATCCCAATTTGATCCACCTGTCCTCACCTACCCAGGGCTGAATTTCTGGCATTTATAATCTCACAGAAGTGTATCACACTCCATTTAATTTCTGAACAGTTATCATCTAAAGATACATAACTTGATGTTGTCTGTCTTGAATCAAATGGAGTATTTCCAGACAAGTCACAATATTTTGCACTTACTTGCTTCAAAACGCGGTATAGATTTTGCCGCCACCTGCAGCAGGTCAGCCAGTTTTATTATGCCCATTGCAGACATAAGGAACCTTAGGCACAGAGCAGGGAAACATCTTTTTCTCTAGGAGTGGTAGAGCTGGTAACCAGGTGATAAGGAAATAAATGATCCTGGTTAGTGGCTTCTATTGCCACCTACAAGGCTCCCTGTATACACTCTTGAAACCTGCAATTTTAAACACTGTCACTCAGAAGGAACATTTTTTTTGGATGGCACATAAATTATACTGCAAGAGACTTTTTTTTTTTTTTTTTTTTTTAGATGAGCAGCTCTTAATCTATATTTATTTAATATTTTGGATCCTTATACTGGCTTACTGAGAGGTATCCTATCCACAGAAGATCTGTAAACCTGCACAGCCAGCCTCATATCCCCTCGCACTTTACAACCTCATTCCTACCACCTGGGATTACAAGACAAGAAATCTGGTTAGTTTTGAAGTGTGAGGAAACTCAGCTTCTCTCCTCTTCTTCCCCCCCAACATGGACACATCTCCCATAGTAGAAGCTTGGGTGTTTCAGAGGTGCAGGCGTAACATCCCCCCATGGTCAGAAGCAAAGTCAAAGTAAAGCCATGAGACAGTGAGTGTTTTGAGGAACTTGCCATTCCTTCCCCGCCACCCAAAAATATGTTAGTAAAGGAAGAAAGGTGGTGAAGTTTGAATGGGGGATCATTCTGCGGACACTCGATGAGGTGACACTAACTCTTTAGCCCTTCAAGCTCAGGTACACACTACTGAACTCGAGAAGCTGTGAAAAGTATGTTCTGCCCAATCTAACACTGATGCTGAGGAAAAGGGATAATTTGTACTTCTGTAATTCCCCCTACTCTGGTGGATTCTGAGGCATTTTGAAATTGGTATAAAGTTTCAATATCACTGAATACAATCTTTGCCATCTGCTCTGAGACAAAGTAGCTGCTCAGCTACAGTATGTAAGAGACCACAGTGCAGCAGAGAAGGGTTCTGCATAGAGCAGAGAAAAGGGCAGAGAAGCACTGAGACAGGGAGGTGCTAAAGGTACAATTTTGGCCAGGACAGAAAAGCAAGTAATTGCTATTAAAGAAATGGTGATGTTTAAGTCAAAGATCTCAGTTTTACATCCAGGCTGAAAGCAAATAAATGAAGACTTTCTGTCTCTGATACTTTATTGGATGGTGTATGTGGAAATCAGTTTTGCCTTGGCTTTTGACAGATGCATTTTCAAGACTCGGAAATGGCAAAGCCCTCAATTCTGGAACATCAACATTTATGATCAGAACAGGGTGTAACCTTAGATTACACAAAATCCAAGAGGTGCACCATGATTTGTTTTAACAATTCATGTACCAAAGTTTACTCGTGGGACTGTTTCACAACTGCTGACACCTTTGACTAAAAAAATCTCCACTGTATCAACGTAGCTCATGACTTTAGTTCAGAAGACATGATGCTGAAACTCTGTAAATACCTCAGCAGAAGCTGCTTCAGGTTCACTGCTGCATTAGACTGGATATAATTTGCTCTGTAATCCACTTAACTGGGACATGCTTCCCCAAGGAAGCATGTTTACCTACGGGATTCCACAAGGAACTGATTTAAGCCAGCAATACTTAACAGCAATAACTACTGTTTAACAGAGACATAAATTCTGCTCAATGAGGACAAACTGCTTCTGTTAAGGATATTTTGCTAAGACCTGTCACTGCATAATGTTAACTCTAGACTTCATCTGGCTTACATTAGTAAAGCATCTTTCTAATTGGGACAAACAGTTGCTGCAGGTGCAACATTCAAGCCCTCAGTTGTGCTAAGACTATACAACTTGCATTAAAGTAGACAAGGATGTCAGGTGGCCAAACAGCTCCCAGAAATGAACTCTAATAATCTTTATCTCATTAGCCCCCATTCTACTTCCCTGAAATGAGTGGCAGCTCAGACATTTGCTTCAACAAGAGAAAGCTAAGCTTTTATTGTCCTATATTTAACTCCTGCTCCCTTTTGAGACAGAAGAGATACTGAGATGATTTTAGTAAGTGTATGTTACAGTAGCTATGCCATCAATATTGCTGGGAATTTCTTCCTTCTGCACAGCAGTGAAGTTGAACATTTACCCTGAATTCTCTGTCATGCCATTTATGTTGGAGCACCTCTTACCCAACTGGAAGACTGCCAGTGGAAATAGCAATGATGATCTGGACTGTGATGCCCTACCCTTATCTTATGAATCCCAAAGGGAGCAAAGAGAAGACGACAAATGTAATTAGGAGACCTGCAATATACCTGAGAAAGTGGGTTTGGGTGTGGGGGGAAATGAACAAGCTAGTACACAGCTAGTGCTGATCCAAATAGTGTTCCACTGTTTGCTTTTTCATTGTTTTTTCTGCACTAGTTCACAGCCACTGTAACATCAAGACAAGCTTCCATATGCTTCATTTACTGACAGTAATTAATTTCAGCCTCTTGCTACACACACATACACGTTCATTTTATCTGACAAGCAAGTAATGAAAAAAGTCTATCCTCACAAAAAGAATACAGGGCAGCTATCAGAGGCTCTCCTTAGCAAAGAAAATCTAATTGGTGCATCTGCTGGACCACAGATGCCTTTCTCACACTCTGTTCTTCACCTTGCACCCCCTGCCCCATCTCAGATCTCTTGCTTCTCCCAGGCCTCCACCCACACCAGAGAACAGGTTTTAATAAAAAACACTTTCTTCTAGATGAGAAAGGACAAAATGGATAGAGGAATGTCTGGGCACCTTTCTCCCTGTCCAAATAATAAATCCATTAATGACCTAGAGGAGAGGAATAAATGCATTATGAGGCTTAGCAAATCAGTCAGAGAAGCACAGACTCTACCCTCCTGATCCTTCTTGCTCACTGACAGTTTAGGCCATAGCAGTAGTACCAGGAAATAATAATAAAAAATAAAAAAAACCCCTACATAACAAAACAACAACAAAAACCCCCTTCCTTTTGTTAGAAACATTTCTGTCTGAAATCCATGTTTTGCTCACTTGTTCTCAAGACCTTCTGCCAGCTGCTGCTCTGTTATTCTATGTCTGTATTGTTTATGGACTGTTCTCTAATTCAGTATTCTTTTATGAATTTTGGTAACTGTATTTTTAATTGTCCAGTATGTCTCAATATCCAGGTGGAAACCAGAAGTAACCATAATTTGGGGGTTGGACTAGATGACATCTAGAGGTCCCTTCCAACACAGACATTTCTACGATGCTATGACAATTCAGAACAATCAGTAACTGACAGAAGATCACACAACTAAGTTATCATTTGAAATCCAGGCAATGCTACTACAGAACTGAAGTCACCGTTACCTGATTAAAGCTCATCTTCAACAAAAAAGCCAATGTCTAAGTTGTGTATCAGAAATTAGACATGAAACAAAAGAGATTTTAAAAACTGTTAACCCAATTTTCAAGCATTGCTACTCCATGGAGAATCATGCAGGTAGAAAATACAGATCTGAAGAGTCCCAAGATGACATCATGATTCTTTGATTAATCCACAGATGAGACAACTAACAAAATAATAAATATTTTAACTTGAAATTCTCACAGAGAGCAAAAAACCACAGACTTGCTGACATGTACTGGCTGCTGCTGCCATTCCCAATGCGTGAGGAAACAGACATGTGCATGAAGAAGGGTCTGAAGTCTGAAATACACTGTCTTGACAGATAAAACAGGAACCAAATCTATTTACCATCTCCTGCCAGGCACTAGCTTGTATGGGTCACTTTCTGTTGAGGGAAGAGGTGGTGCAGCTTGGATTGTTTTTTAGGCATATTGTTTTCCACTTGCTTGACCTTTACATACCAGCAAATCTATGCCTTTTTCACTCTTTGGAGATATTTTGCAGTCTCACTGCCATCTGGTGAAAGTCTCCTCTCCCCTCCATGTCCAGATTTCTTCTGATACTAAATGCATCCAGTTGTAACAGCAAACAGCTATGTTTACCTCATTCTAACTAGTCTTCTTAAGACATCTGAAAAACAATTAATTCAGCTGAAGAGTCCTCCTTTTCCCTGAGCAGGTAAAGAAACAAGCATAGAGTGCCTTTAACCAAATTTCCCCATGTAATGCTTACTTTAGATGCTTTGGTTTAGAGTTGTCCAATATAAGACAGCTGGGAGGACTCAATTTTCACAGCACTCTCAACAACAACAACAAAAAATAAATAAAGGGATTAAAGTCATGCAGGAATCAAAGATCAAGCTCAGGCTAAATGTCCAAAGTCAGTGACTACTTCTAGTCTGACGTCTGACAAAGTCTGTGGAGAAACTAGGAGAAAAGTTCAACAGTGCTGAAGTCCTCATTAATCACATCTACAAAGACCATCCATTTTCTTGAGACACCTACCATTGCCTGCATTCTGCCCAACATTTTGAATTAACACAGCAACTTCTATGGAATATAACCTGGAGAAATGACACTGTAGGCATGAACTTATTCTCCAATTCATATCTGACCATCTTGTTAAGAAACGTAATTCATCCGTCAACATGATAACCCATCCTTTCAGGAGCACAGCAGCAGGGAAGTGAGAATCAGAACATAACTGTTCAGCCAGTAAGGTTAAATACATCCACCTGAGCCATGCACACAGCAATACAAAAACAGTTGGGTAGCACGTGACAGTCAAGAGAAAACGTACGGCCCTTTTCTGGGGGCCTCCACACAGAATAGCTCACCCGTGTGCATTCATCTGTCCTTTTTCTACTATTAGATGCATAAGATGAAAATGCTTTTAGCTGACAAGTCTTTTAGCTCCACAGTCCAGTTCTAACAAAAATGTCCTTCTTCCCTGCAGAGCAAATGGTGATAATGCAAGGACCAAAGGCAGGAGCTGACTTAAGACAGAACTCCCTGACCTCTCCTAGAAAACACCCATCAAGAAACACCTCAACCTTGATGACACAAAATTGCCACACTTTTCCTACTTAGTCAAATGAGAGCAGCAGTCATCGACTCCTGTAGCTGGATCTTCTCATCATCATTAAGTTTTCTACAGAATCTACTGTACTGCAGTAGCTGGCCATGCTGGTAAGAGGTCTTAAGTGGCTGGTAGCGCAGATTTATCCTAGCTAGGCAGGATCAAAAGGGCATCTTTGAGAGAGAGGAAAATGGCTACTGGATAAATGGGACAACAACAGATTTGCCCTGATAATCATTACAAGTGCTCTTGAAAATTTCCCTGTTTCTGGTTTCCCAGAAAGGACCCAGTGCTCCCTTTCATTCCTATTTTCTTCATCTTTTCTCTGTCCTCCCACCCTATCTCAATTTCACCTTCTCTGCCCATACTTCACTTTCTCCATCTGTCCCCTCTCCCTCTCATTCTCTCTCATAAAGCAATTGCCCTTGTTTTTCTCCTTTATTTACTTTCCAGCAAGCGAACAACAGCAGTGGTGCCTGCTTTGCAGGCTGCGACTCTGCTCCCTCACTTCATTTTCCTCCTGGCTCAAATTCAGTGGTTCCACCTCAGCGCTGCTCTCCAGAGACTCCCACAGCAAGGAGCAGCCTCAGCTCTCACTTCTGAAACCTCCATAGGTTAAGGGAGAGCACGGGAGGGAGGTGAATGGCCACTGGAATGGGAGAAATATGTCATACCCGCTGCAGTCAGCCATTTTGAAGGTCATAGCAGAGAAGCCCTCCCCTCTGCCTGCCAACTTGGAGCTGTCACTGGTGTCGCAAAGTGAAAGCCTCAGAGTGAAGAACCAATGTTCCCTGCAAGCCACTACTTCCTTAAAATAGGACCAAGCTCAGCAAGGAGAAAAAGTTAAGGTGAGAGAAACAACCAGGCTCTCAGCCAGCACCGTGCTGACAGTGAGAATGAGACATGGACCAGCAGACCAACTACACCCTACATTTCTCACTGAAGTGCCTATGTCCTTAAAGAAACAAGGTGGTAAAAGAGAGGACCCTGTCAGAGTCTTTATCCCATTACAGAGGCAAGACCTGAGTACGCCGATTACAGAGGTGCACACGCTGTACAGCTGACACATACCTGGCTGTGTCTGTCTCAGCCACTTTTCCCACTTTTGGTATTACCAGGCGTCGCACAACCAACACATAAAGACAGTCCCTGTTCCAAAGAACATGTAACTGAAATACAGAAGACACTGCAGGAATACACAAAACAAGGACAGCACAGACTTAGGGTGATGTGTTTTCTGTACAGTGGCTTGTTTTCCCTTCATTAATTCATCCTCATTGTAACCTCAATCAAGTGGAATAACAATAAAACTCACTAACAATGTGATTATCTCTTCAACTCATAGATTTACTTTAAAAACAATCCTACTTTGTAACACAGCTCCTCCATGTAGATACAATACCTGCTGCTGCCAAGTGTATCCCTACTCAGGCAATTTCTGATGACAGTTTGCTGTGTTCTGTCTTGACTTCACTGACAACTGCTGGTGCTCAATATACCAGGGGGTGGGAGGGGAGGTACAAGGAACAGCGTCAAATATGTCTGAAGCTGCAGGCCAAAAACACAACATGCCCAAACAGTGTCCAAAGTAACCCATCCACTGCTCCAAACACCAGTGCTGTGATACATGAGCTCAGTCTCAGCTGCATCTTGACTGTCCATGCTGTCTCCAATGCAATGTGAAAGGTTCTACACCACAGGGAAAATTTCACATCTCATCACTGTCAAATTCAGAAGACACACCTTGTGAGCTTCTCTATAATCCAAACCTCAATGATTTCTCACACATAGCAGTGCAAGTCCAGAATTATTAACCCCCAATACTCTCACTGATTTCTAGCAAACTTCTGGCATGAAGTAACCCAAACCATTCTCATGAATTATCATCTCTTCTTACAGGTTCCCTATCCAGCTGCTGACCAAAAATGCATTGCTTATCCACACAAAGACCTGAAAAGATCCCAAAAGCTCATAGCCAGCACCAGCTTAAACTAATTGAGCAGCTCTCCTGGCAAAACTGTGCCCTCAAACGCAGCACCAGAGTCACTTCATCCTAAGGAAATTAACACAAGAGAGATGAGAATAAAAGAAAAGGGGAAAGAGAGAAATGAACAGGGGGCAGCCAGAGCTTGCAAACTATCGTGGACAAAGGACAGTCTCAAACAAGGAGTAATTCAACCGTGTCGAACACCTTTCCTCCTAATCAGACAAGAACACCCTCATTGGCTGGGGAGACGGCACACAGCCAAAAGCAGCTAAGAGATGGCAGAAGGTTAAGACACTAAAGCAGTCAAAACAGCTGCAGGTATTTAGGCATCTTTGGCCGACTTCATCACGTATTATAGAAAGGAAGGTGGATTTCACAGAACTATAGATCTTCTCTTAATCACTTTGAAACAGTGAATTCCCTTCACACTGATCACAAACTTGTCAAAAATTAAACTACAAAACACAAGCCTAGAGAACTTTGCCTTTGTCCTTTCATACTGGTTGGGTAAAACCCCCAAAGTAGTGAACTCAGATTAAGTTTTTATTGTTGAGGTCAGTGGAGCTAAGATTTTACTCCTAGCATCCTTAAAAGTTTCTTACTACCCTGCCTATCACCACCTCACTAAACTCTGTGCAAATTACTTCACCTTCTTCTATTATGTTTTATAAGCGACATAAACTGTATTTCCTGCTTTTATTCTTGCATAGCATGGACAAAGCATCATCAGAGCTCTGTGGGCACCTCGGATTAGAACAGAAACAGAATGCTTAGGGTAGTGTTGCACTGGCACAAATGCACGTAGCGTTGACCTCAAAACATTAGGAGGAGATATAAATAAAGACTAACATATGTTGGAAGAGATGAAAGCAAATGGATTTTCAGAACCCGTACCTGGACAGTGGCAGATGCTACATGAATTTTCATCAAGTATTCACCAACATCTCCTAGAAATTAAATAAATAATAACAAAAAAGGATGAGGAAAACACGTCATGTATCACATTTTTAGGCCTCTACCCTGTCAGACTAGGCACCAGTCAAAGAGGAACAAAAAGATGGTCTTTTTTCTAGACAGCTTAGATTCTCAGTAATGGTTTTGGGACATCTGGTCCATTTCTGATAACAGGCACGAAAAGACCTATCAATCTCCCTGCGACACATGGAGAGTAGAACCAACCTAAGTCTTCTTACCACTACAAAGAAAATAGAAATTTGAAGGAGTTGAGCAAGTTTCTGCCCAAGGACAGAAGAGAAAGGGTGAAGAGACAGGGACAAGCACTGCAAAGACAGCCTGCTGCTCTCATGGCTGCCAGACACACTGGAGCAGATGCTGAGAGGCAAACAGCTGCTGGCAGAGGCCACCCAATCGCTCACTTCATTCCCTCACACACACTGAATTCAGCTCCCACAGTGCCCAGCCTGGCTTTTCCAGGCACCACCAGGTGACACAGAGCTGCTGTGCTGCCTCCCAGCACCCCCTGCCCCAGGGAGTTCTCGCACCGACTAAAGACTCAGTCCTACTCTATGCGCACAAAGATGGGAGCCCTGCAGGACACAGCCCTCCGTACACAGTCACAAGTTTCACACTTGCACAATACAATCAGTCAGTATGTGCCAATTAGATAATGTGATGTCAAAAGCAAGAGTTCAGAGATGAGAGATATGCAGGATGAATAGGCTGAAGGGACCGGTTTATAGAAACATTAATCATGAGGTGTTTTTATTGCTTCTTGCTTAAATTTATCTTGAAAGTAAGATTACATAAACCAATGGCAATATTTTTTTCAAGGTAGAACTCTGACTTTCATGTTCAAAATCACAGACCCAAGTTTTCAGAATTGCCCCTGGAAAACTATTACAGCTCTGTGTGCAAAAGACAGTTGAATAGCTTAGAAGTCAATTGTGCTGACAATTAGCATGACTTAGAAGGAAACACTTGCTCACTCTGTACGAGAAAATCTGAATACTGACCTAAAAGTATTCAGAAATATAAAAGCCTAAAAATATTCAGTCATTTTATTCCAAGACAACACCCCCCCAGTTACTTATTTTCAAGTACAGCCTTCATTAAAGGTGATGAAAGTAATAAAACACTAGAATATAACATTTTGTGCTGTAAACTCATCTTCTTTTGAATCTACCTCTCCATACTGTGTTAAGGAAATTGAAGTTTTTCCAATTTTTTTTCCATAGGGTTTCAGATTTGCGTCAGTTTAGAAAACAAAACAACAAACAGATTTCACAGGTCAGGAGAGCAAATGGTTATCCCTCATTCTCTACATTTTAACATAAACTAAATTTTTATTTAATAGGAAAGTTTCAGTAGATATAGATTGGGTGGGAGAGGGACTTTTTCTGCTTTTCAAATTCATCATTGATTTGAAGACACAGCAAAGATAACAGCATTTGTGTCAAGCAATGATTTAATCTTTCTGAGCCAAATCTTCATCAGGATGCGCTCCGTGGAATGAACAACACTGATCTACGCAGCAGAGTCTTTGGTCCACAGGTTTGATTATCAATAGCAGTTGATCCTGTATTGGTGTACGCTACACTACAGATAAAGGAGCTGGTCTATTCTTAATCCAAGATCCTACAGAGATACAAAGCACTGAAACTGCGTGGCTGCTTAAAATCAAGCCATTCAACTGTATCTAGTGCATGTACTCTTTCATACTCCTCATGTGACACTAAATAGATCTATGAAATGAGGGCCTGCTCGACTCGCTCCTCACACCTCACGGAGCTGAGAAGTAAAACCACGGATATGGCCAGAGTTGCGCTGCTATAAATGCAACTCTTGAGGAGAGCAGGACCTCATGGCTCTCCCCTCTTTCTCCTTACAACATGTTAAATTGATCCAGGAAGCAGCTCATCTGAAAAAAAATACCTACTGACAATTTGTTTTAAACAAACAGTTGCTGGCAGATGCCCCATCTCCAGCGGCATGCAAGTGTCTCGAAACACAAAAGGCAGGGAAACTGAAATTGAAAATTGATCTCGTTGTGGCCACGTAGACTGGAAGAATTATTTCCTAGCTCTGACTTCAAATAACTCTTTCGTCTCTCCCTCCTCCCCATACACATTCACATTTCTTCCTCCATATTCTCCATCTTTTGTCAAACAGGAACAAAGACCTCCACCACCTCTCTCTCTTTCCCCAGGCTTCTCATCAATATTCTATTACCAAACAGGGTTTTAGCTCCTTTGTTTTTTCTTTAAATCAATACGAAACAAAGCAATGAGAGGGAAAAATTAAAATCCCCAGCAGATAAAGAAAACAGCCTTTAAAAAAAACTAATCACTGCTAAACACTGACAGCTCACTGGAGTGTCACACACAGCTCCTGCTACAATCTGTTCGGTCCCACATTGTCATAAAGGTAGGCTACCTGAACTTGCCTGCCAAAGGCAGCCAATGCAGGAGAGAAAATAAAGACAAATAAAGCTTTCAGAACTGGTCATGCATGGCCTGGACACCACCATCTGGGAAAGCAAGAGTTTATAATGCCTGGCCTCTGGGTGAAGGCAGCACTGGGGAAAGCCCCTGCGAGCCTCTGTCATTGAGCTTCTGGCTGAAGGCTGAGACAGCCAAGAACCTTTATAGCTTTTCTGGTATGGAAGTGCTCCTGCTGCTCTCCCAGGCCTAGCCCTTGCCTCCCCAACACATCCATGCATGATGTGGTCAGAGCTCAGCTGTGCTACGAGGACAGGCTGAGGGAGCTGGGATTGTTCAGTCTGGAGAAGAGAAGGCTCCAAGGAGACCTAATAGTGACCTTCCAGTACCTGAAAGGAGCTTACAAAGAGACTGGAGAGGGCCTGTTCACAAAGGACGTGAAAGTGGAAGTGAAGTGAAAGGATGAGGGGTAATGGTTTTAAATTAGAAAGCAATGGATTTAGATCGGATGTAAGGAGACAGTTCTTTACCATGAGGGGTGGTGGAGCACTAGAACAGGTTGCCCAGGGATGTGGTTGAGGCTCCATCCCTGGAGACATTCAAGGTGAGGCTTGATGAGGCTCTGAGCAACCTGCTCTAGTTGAAGATGTCCCTGCTCTC
>JANIJG010009943.1:95204-141126 GCA_024611175.1 Megaceryle torquata
TCTTGTGGGACCCCACCTTGAATACTGCATCCATTTCTGGTGTCCCCACCATAACTGGGACATAGATCTGTTGGAACGAGTCCAGAGGAGGGCCACAAAGATGATCCAGGGACTGAAGCACCTCTGCTATGAGGATAGGCTGAGGGAGCTGGAATTGTTCAGCCTGGAGAAAAGACTCCAGGGGAACCTTATAACTGCCTTCCAGTACCTGAAGGGATCCTACAGGAAGGCTGGAGAGGGACTCTTCACAAGAGTGTCCAGTGATAGGACACAGCGAAATGTTATTAAACTGAGGGTTGCCTTGAGCAACCTAGTCTAGTTGAGAGGCATCCCTGCCCCCGGCAGGGAGGTTGGATTAGATGATCTCTAAGGTGCCTTCCAGCCTAAGCCATTCTGTGAACATTTTCTTTGTTTCAAGACAAAGAATTACAAGGGACAAACCTGGAACTACTAACTCTAAAACAAGTTAATCTTAAAACAGACCTGAACAAGCCTTCTTATTGTTTTAGGAATACTGGAGTATAGGTTTGGACACTTTCACCTGGGTCACTGAGTCCAGGTTCTGCAATGCATCCAACTGTACATTTCAACAAGCATGTAGCTCAAGCTTCCCAGAACACCTATTTCACTCATGTGCAAACATCCCAGGCCACAACACCTTGTAGAAAACCTCTTCCAAAAAACTGCAGCCTGTTGCTGTAATACCCAAGAATAGCAGAGACTGAGATTACACACACACATCCCCCCCCCAACTTCTCTCACACAGAGAATATTTTAAAGAGAAGCCTTCTATAACCTTCTGAAACAAACCATGCTCATTTCTACAGTGGAAGGTGATAAACAGACAAACAAACAAAAACCAAACAAAAACTCCCCTACCAAACAAAAAAAACCCCAACCAAACAACAACAACAACAAAGCCTGACAATCTGACCAGAAGGAACTGAATTTTCATGCCTCAAACCTGGCAATTGCTTTAATCCTGACATTGTGAAAGGGACATGAAATCTGGTATCTGGGATAATGCAATGACAATGGGAGTGCTGACAGGCCCGGTGCAGCCTACAGGCTATCTCTAACTGAATCTAATCTGCACTGCTCCGGAGAAAGATGGAAAAATTAACAGCCAGAAGCCTATTTGCACAAAAGTGGAAAACATTCCCTGTCCTTTCTAGACAACTCGACCAGTAAAACCCCTTTACAGGATAAAGTATAGAGCTACTGACTACAAAGCACTAGAAACCCTTTTCACTCAGTGCTGACACGGGTTTCCACAAGCACCCACAGCCAGTAATATCTCTACAACGGTTATTTCTGCTGCAGTGTAGAAGTCAAAATACTTCAACACAATGGAGTAAATGCAAAAAGAGTTTCAAGAGGCAACAAATATTGTAGCTTCTGCTAAGAAAAGTAGAGATTAAATAGAATTAAATTAAAAAAAAAAAAAGTACCATCAATTGCATTATCAATTCAGACTCACTGGCTGTTTCCACACCACATAATGTGCTCATTTAAGACTTCACAGAAACAGCAAGGTTGAGAATTCAGGATCTTCTCAGTACATACCTCTGGCACCTACATATCAGAGGAAGCACCACTATTTATTTATAACCCTATAAAATACTTAAGTCTTGATGTATATAACCTAGCTTTTCTGACTGCTTCCACTAGAGAACTTCTCTTTGCAGGAGCCATTAAATACAGGATTAATCAGATTACAAACCAATAGATGTTTCAAAGGAAGCCTTCCTCTCACACCCTGAGGCTCCTGAAAGTGGAAACAGTACCAAAACAAATAGTGATACAGTCTTGAAAGGATTGATATCCCTGGTCATTCCCTGGTTGATACACAAAAATTTTAAATCTTACTAACCTTACCTGTATTCCTTTCTTAGCCTCACTTGCATAGTTTAGTCATTTGTTGAGTAAAGTTGATAATGAGATGTTTTGAAGCCTGCAAACCTTGAGATGGTTCATTAAGCCAGAGCACCCCTGATAACAGGGACTGAAGACATCAAGGTAAGCACAAAGGAAGACACCAGTGTCAAGATAAGCACCTGAAAACTAATTTAAACTAACCTTCTTGGAGCATTCCAGGGCCCAAGGATGGATGAGGATTTTCCACCAGAGGTGGAAAAGACCCTAACCCTAATTTTATTATGCATGCTTGGACTATGTAAATGAATTCTGGGAACTCATTAGCGTAAAATGGCCCTTTCCAGGAAATTTGATGAATATGTATGTTTTTCATGTATATAAGATGGTGTGGTTCACTAATTCATCAGAGCACTTATGGAGGAGAATCCCCAGTGCTGCGCCAGCGCCATAATAAAAGAATACCTGTTTAGTAACTTCAGTTATTGAGCTTTCACAGTTTCACTGTACACATGCATTCATCCTCCCTGAATATTAAAAGCCTTAGTTCATTAATTGACACACACCACGGACAACGTAACAGAAGGAAGCTGACACTATAGAATGAACAAGATGCAAATCCCTGCAGCACTGGGAGAGAGCACCAGGCCCCTCAGACCACAGCAGCTCTCCCTGACGCTTGTGCACATTTCTGATCCATTCCTGCTCACCCCCCGCCCCCCGCCCGCAGGAGAAGATTTCAGCATTGCTGCTAGTAGAGCACTGCCATCCTTCAGCCCCAAACACCTCGCTGTCAGGCTCTTAACCCCCAGCACCCTGAAACAAGGGAGCCCAAACAGCAGGGGCCTCAGGGGAATAGCCTGCAGCTTTATCTCCTGAGCCACACCACCTCCTGAAGCCTGTGCACAAGTGAGATAACATCCTCCTGCATCTGAAGGGTGCCCCTTTTAATCCATGACTAAATATCCTCGAAATTATTATTCAGAGAAGACATTTTAAGATAATTTAAAACCAAAATTTATGGCCATAGAAAGAACGACTACATCACCAGGCAAACAGAGAAGCACTATTCCATCTTGCTGCCTTGTTCCCCTTCCAAACAAAGACAGGAACTCTTTTCACGCGGTAAAGTGCTTCTCAGCACATTGCACCCAGCTGTTTCTAGAAGTAAAAGGTAGAGATACACAAATATCTGACACATCATCATGGACAGATGACCAAAATTCTGACCTAGATAAAGCCATGATGTTTACAGTATTCAGAGGATCACACAATCAGTTTGGTACACAAAGCTACATAAGCCTGCAATTACATAAACTAAAACCAAACAAAAGTAGCAACAGAGTCTACAGAAACTACTGCAAAGAAGTTTCTGCTTAGTAGGTTCAGGGAGACGTAATATTCAAGGCTAAAAATCAAATCGCAAGTATTATTCCTACGTGCCCCTCTCTGAAGGAAACATCCAGCAACACTGCCCAGATATGACATTTGCATTTTATTCAATATCCAGATCCAAGCCCCAGATAATCACCATACTCAGTGTTTTTAAGGAAAGCTTAAAACCTTAATGGCCTGAATCACCAGAGCATTACCTCACACTGATGCTAGTGTAAGTCTAATGCTTTTAGCAGTTACACTGGTGGAAAATCAGTGACATGACTGCAAAACTGAATGGCCTAAGTGTCTTATACAACTGCTATCTCTGGTTTAGAGGAAGGGACACAGAAACATAAAAAAAAGCAGGAAAAACTTCTCTCAGGCTGCACTGCAAGTTAGTTATAGACATGTGAACAAAACACCCAGGTCTCTGGACTCCAAGTCACATCTACTGGATTAATTAAAAACTTTTCTTTTTTTTTAAATCCCCTTCCTTAATGCTATCCAAAATAACCACCTGACTTTGTTACCTTCTTTCCCTTTCCCACTACCACTACTATCACCTGACCCACCCGGAAAGCAGTCTTTCACTGCCTCAACACTGGCATCCACTTTGGATATTGACAGTTCATACTGGAGACAAAAATCCCTGGCACAATAGAAAAAACAACAACGGAACTCCCTACCCTATACACCCAGTGCATCTAAGACACAACAAGCGATCTGCATCTCACTCTGCTGCTTTCATTGCTGTAAGATACCTGGGTATCTTACATATTCTATGCTCTTTTGTAGCTAACTCAACAACTAAATATGGTCCACAACTCCCAGTAAACTAAGGTCATAGTAGTACATAAGCAGCATTTCTGATGAAGCTATTTACTAATATCTGTCTGGGCATATCCCTGAGACCCAACTCTGACAGAAGGTCATGGTGCAAGATACTTGCTTTTCACATTTCATTTTCTTTAGGATGCAGGCTGAGAGAAAGCTTTGTGTGATACTTAAGCCTGCCAGTGTAGTAAGGATAAGGATGGGTCATTTCACTTGGAAAGAATAGCTCTGGATCTGGTAAATCTGTGTGATGGCACATGGACAGGAGTATGAGAGACACTCAAATAAGCACTTAGATCAAAAGGTGCTGAAACAACCACGGAAAAGCTCACACAGCTCTGGTTTCCAAGCAGAGAATGACTTCACAAATATTTGCTATGCTACTGCCTTGTCAAGACCTGCTTTAGAAAGCAATAGTAATGGGATTTCTCTCTCTTCCCTTGGAAAAGTTTATCAAAATGCAAAAAAAAAATTGGTAAAGTGAAAACATTTCTTTTCAGTTCTCCTTTGCATAATTTCACTTCAGAATGGATGCAGAGTCTCTCAAAAGCCTCTGAAGAAATGAAATAATATCTAGCGAAGATAAGTTTCTATTTTTCATACTCTTATAGCTCTCTAGAGAAAAGTTGCTTTTGAGTAATCATCCAATATGACTTTTTAAAGTATAAAACGAATAAAAACATTTTTGTTTTGTTTTGTTTTTTAATGCAAAAATGAGGTACAACTCAAAAGCAGAATCCACGTCCCTACGAATACTTACAAACTACATGCTGCTGCTGTGTTTAGCCACTAGAGCATGTATATGTCAGGGCGTCTCGAGCTCATATTATCTTTTATAGGAGTGAATTCTGCACCGTTTTAAAAGCCCCAACCTGAAACAATCATATAGCATCCACCTTCTCATACAATAAACAATTAGATAAAGGCAAAGCAGTGGAACTGGAAGCCTTTAGTATCCACATAACTGAAACATCAGAAATGAGAACAGGCAACTTAGAAATGCATGATCAGAGCTTTCTCTAAAACAAAGTACAAAGGTAAATGAGGCAAAACCCCTCAATACAGTGTTAATTATTGTCAAGATTTTAATCACACCTGAACAAAGGATCTCAAAACTATAGCTCTTCCTGCAACCCAACCTTGTTCTCAATGGTAAGATGTTATTTCTTTCACAATATTGTTGGTTTTGTGTACCATATATCATCCTATTCTCAAATTTTAACTTACATATATGTATTCTTTCTGCAGAGTAAATATCATCCTGGAAATAAAGTACACTTTATAACTGAAATAACTGTTTGTAAGGAGGAAGAGAAGCTTTGTCTCATCTGTGGAAAAGTTTCAACAGCAGACAGACTAGCCTGCCTATTTCTCTAAGCGGCAAATGATTGGTAATGTTCCCTACCCTTGCAAAATGCTTTTAGAAATTAACTTCCTTCAGAAACAAATCAAAGCAATAATCAAAAGGACTCCTCTCACTTTCTTTGGAAACTCCTTAAGATTCATCCCCCAATTTGGGATTATTTATTTATTTATTTATTACAGTCAAAAGTCATCCTAGAACATGGCCAGCTGAAATGGTCGCAGAGCAGAAAGTCAGGAATATTGCTGCCAGAATTCCATCCTGTGAGCTTATTCAAACCATGATGCTTCACAGAGCTTTAAGTTATCCCCAAAAAAACCCCCAAGTTTATTTTCACTCACGCTCATAACTTATCTCACAACCTCTACATCCACAGAAGAAAAGAGTTAACTTTAAAGAGCCATTGTCTATTTATTAACCCCTAAATATAGCTTTGGTATTGTAACCATATTTCAGTTCAAATAATAATGGTATAGCTACAACAGAATTTTCTATGACATGTCAAATATATATGGTTATTTCTCCTTTATTACATGTACTAAGCTATATAAAATAAATCTGACAGTAATACACATAATTCATTAAAACTATTCCTCTATATGGCTTGTTGAGTACTTTGAACAGGTAGATGACGTAAATTGCAAATCATTTGTTTGTTAATCTAGGATATGCACCTTCCCAACCCCCATATATTTCCTCTCAGACCGCTTTGCACACTACATTCCATTAGACCTTGCAACATATTTTTGAAATATTACATCTTGTTGTCCTGATGCAATATTTCAAAGTTCAAGAAGGATAAGTGTAGCATCCTACTCTGGGAGAGGAACACCACCACATACTGGTACAGGTTAGGGGTAGACCTGCTGGAAAGCAGCTCCATGGAAAGACTGTGGCATCCTGGTGGACAATAAGCTCTCTATGGAACAGCAATGTGCCCTTGTGGCCAGGAAGGCCAATGGTATCCTCAGGTGCAGAAAGAAGACTGTGGCCAGCAGGTTGAGGGAAGTTCTTCCCCACCCACCTCTGCCCTAGTGAGACCACATCTGGAGTATTGTGTCTGGTTCTGGTCTCCCCAGTTCAAGAGGGACAGGGAAATACTAGAGAGAGTCCAACGGAGAGCTACAAAGATGATGAAGGGACGGGAACTTCTCTCTTATGAGGAAAGGCTGAGAGACCTGGGGCATTGTACCTGATGCTGTTTAGCCTGGAAAAGAGAAGTCTGAAAGGTGATCTTATTACTGTTTACAAATATCTGAAGGGTGGCTGTCAAGTAGGAGAGGCCAGTCTCTTTTCATTGGTGCCCTGTGATAGGATGAGAGGTAATGGCAGCAAGGTAAACACAGGAAGTTCCACCTCAACATGAGGAAAAACTTCACTGTGAGAGTGCCAGAGCCCTGAAACAGGCTGCCCAGAGAGGTGGTGGAGTCTCCTCTAGAGACTTTCAAGACCCACCTGGATCTGTTCCTGTGTGGAATGCACAGGGTATTCCTGAGCTGGCAGGGGGTTGGACTTGATCTCCAGAGATGCCTTCCAACCCCTACCATTCTATAATTCTGTGACTCCCACATTACGTGCAGGAGTCAAGTTACTTGCCCAAAACTGCAGGCTCAGCCTGCAACTCCAGAGAACATACATACACTTCTCTCTTGGGTGCTGGGGTTTTTAGTATTTCTACAACATGCATCACCAGGCAGATAAACTAAATACTTGAGATTTTACCTCTTCTGAGCAAGTGAAGGAATAATTTAGCTAGGGCCACTGCTTTGAAAGCAAAATTCCCACTGAAATCAGTGAGGAGGTCAGGATTTCAACTCTGATTGTACTGGGTCTGTCTCAGATGGAGTTAATTTTCCCCAGAGCAGCCCTCCCAGTGCTGTATTTTGTATTGGTAGCCAGAAATGGTGTTGATAACACACCTGTGTTTTGGTTACTGCTAAGCAGTGCTTGCAGAGCAAGGTTGTCTCTCCGATATTCCCCCCACCTCACCCAGTAGGCTGGAAGCAGACAAGATCTTGGGAAGGGACCTAGCCAGGCCAGCTGACACAAACTGACCAAAGGGATATCCCAGACCATGCTAAGCAATAAAAGAGAAAGAAGGGGGGACATTCATTATTATGTTTCTCTTCTTGAACAACTGCTACATGTATTAAGGCCCTACTTCCTGGGAAGTGACTGGACATCAACTGCTGATGAGAAGCTCGGAATAAATCTTTTTCTTTCCTTCGCTTCCACATGCAGCCTTTGCTTTATTGAACTGCCTTCATCTTGATCCACGAGGTTTTTTTCCATCTTATTTTCTCATCCCCCCACCCCATCCTGCTGAGGGGAGTTATAGAGTAGCTTGGTGGACACCTGCTATCCAACCAAGGTCAACCCACCGCAGAGAAAGCCATTCATTACATTTTACACGCCAAATAAGCACCATATAAAGGAGCTGGGAACATAGATCATTTACATTAGCACAAACTACCTTAATTGATTTGCTTCATCCTTCCTCATTTATTTTGCAGTTATCTGCCTACTGCTGACTCTTGTTGTTCATTATGAGGTACTAGGTGGATTCCACCTCCATTTCTATCTTTCAGTGGTAAGCAGCAGCATAGAACCAGCCTTTATGGAGGTTTCTGGCCATGGGTGGATTACTGTTTAAGACAACTGTGGACTAGATACACATATTGACACTGACTTCTGAAAGTGTCACAACTGCAACTTGGGGCAAAAGTTCTTCCTACAAATAAAAATTATCTAGTGTATTCTTTACATGCTGCATGAAGTGACAGATATAGGAGAGAGAGTTGCAATGATCTGCATCTCATGACTGTGTAGCTGAATACCAGTGGGCAGCCAGCAATCTGATTGTGTAAAATCATTTGGGTCACTTCATAACTCAGTTAGGTTATTTCACAATCCCAAATAAAAGGAAGACAGGGCAGAAGAGGAAGATAAGGGGAAAGCACAAGATGCACACTGACAAAGGTCCAATTACATAGGTTTCCACGTGGGAATACTCCAAAACAAACTCCAAGGCATCTTCCTGCATGCTGGGTGGTGTCATCGCTCCCTGGATAAGCAATTGTGAGACTGTGCCTCCCCCGAGACACTCCAACAACTTCATCGGCCACAAGGAAGGGAGCCCTGGAGGTTAACCTTGAAAACTCCCTGTTGGCATCTACATTTATGACACAGCTGCCTATTTATGACTCCTTGAGAGGAAAATATGTCTATGCAAACCCATGTCTGTTCCCATTACAAATCCAATTTAAACAAGGCCTGTCAATTTGAGGATGGAAGAAATCCCAGAAACCTCCTGGCAGCTTGTTTCCTGGTCTTTCCATATGTTAATATGAAGATTAGAGATTATTGCTTTTAAACATTTTAGAATAAACAATTGGATCTTAAGCCTGATTCAACTGCCTCATAAATGCCAATTTTTATTACAAGAGGAATGAAGCAGAACAAACTAGAGATCCCACCACAGGCAGGTACTGCTTTAAAGATTACCTGAGAAGCTTCTGGTTGGGCACTGCTGCTGGATCTGTGAATTACCATGTGACTGGCAGAGATGTTTAGCATGTCTCAAAGCTGCAGTCACCATCAAAGTTCAGAGCAATAAAGCTCCTCCTAGTGAAACTTGAAAAAATTGCCGATGAAGGATTTCTGTTCCATCTTGCTTTTTAATTTTTCAGCACCAAGCTACAGATGTACTGTACGTGCCATACTGCAACATACTTATCTGGGAGCACTATCAGTGTCCTGGAGTAGAAGTCTGATGAGCCAGAGAGAAGACAGTAGCTTCAAATACAGATTCTTCATAAAACCATAGACCAATTACTCGCCTCTCAAGCTTCACCTATAAATCTCTTCACAACTTCAGTTGTTCCAAATCATTAACAAATCCTTCCTCAAACAATTAGTTAGAGGGAACCTATCCCTCTGAAGACCAGCTTCATCAGATCTTTCTACCAGCTATCATACTTGCCAGATTTGTATGCAACAAAAGCCATCTCTTTTGAGTATTTACATTTCCTTGTTGACTGAAATCAGTTACACATTATTTCTCCCATTTGAGTTACATAAACTTAAGTGAAACAGGATAATACTTAGATGAGAATAGGAAAATTCCTTATTTTACCCAATTTCTCTTCAAAACATTCCTGGAAACAGGCTACAGCTACAGATATTAACATAGTTCTTGGATGGGTAACCTCCAGAGCTGAGTTTTCTGCAGAAAGAGATGAAAATTTCCATAAGCATTTCCCTTTGAATCAGTAATAAAGCAAAACCTTTGCATGGAAATACCCTGCTTCAGTAAGCAAATGGGGTAACTTGGTATCACCGAGTTCTCTAAGCTATATTGATGGCAATTACTAGAAGCTGCAGTGTCACTGGAGAGGACACCTCTGGAATAGATGAAAAGCAAGGGCTTTCCCAAAATGTTTTCTAAAGATCTCATGAGCAACAAAATTAGCTCAGACATCCTGGCGGCTTTCTAGCATCAGTAATTATTTTCTTTGAGGTTTCAGTAAGAAGGGAAATTTTTCTTCGTTCCTGTCCTCAACTCCGTAAGCTGAATTAGTGTGCTGTTAAATGACAAAACATCAGTTGCAAGCCAAATAAATCCTCCTGTCCACACAATTTTGAAAGCGCTCTGGGATCCTTCAAGATGAAGGATGCTTAAGAACAATTGTGGTATGTCCATTAAGGCACAGTTGCAATGAGTACTGCAATCTTTTCATTTATTCAATAATAAATTGACTCCTTCCCTGAAGCTGATTTTTCCCTTGTGCCAGGACTGGTCTCTGATTTCCTTCCTTGATGTAGCAGTAAAAGATTATATTGCTCTTGGTGCTCAGCTCCCAGGCACACAGGTTCTCTAAGGATCAAACTTGAACATTTTATCATTTGGTTCAATGGTCTATCTTTGTAAACGTCTGCTTAAGTGCTGGAGTCCTCAGACTGTGCTCCCCTAATTCAGCTGGAGAAGTGATTTCTTATTTCTTTTAACATCTCAGGGGTCTGTGGAGCAATTCTCAGGTCTCTGCTGGTGAGCAGAGGTTAATCTAATCACTATGATATGGTGATAAGTTGTTAACCAACATACAACAAAAGAAAATACTATTATCACACCCACCTTATTTCAGCACAAGAACTCTGAAGCATAAAGGAGTTCAAATACAGCAGCAGAGGGAATTGCCTGATCTGCAAGCTTCTGTTCTGAAGGGCACTGAACACCAAGAAAGGAAGTTATACAAAGTATAAGGGAATGGCAGTTAAAACCCAAGACCAGCACTTTAAGACATTTGCAATCCAATTTGCATCAGTACTACAAAACAAGCAATGCTACATGGAAGAGTCACAACAAAAAGTGGTTGTTGCTTTCATTTTCAGTTTGGTTTGGGTTTTTTGTTGTTGTTGTTGGTTGTTTTTTTTTTTTTTTTTTTTTATTATTATTATTTATTATTTTCCCCTCTCCTACTGGTCTCTCATTCATGCTCTTATACCCCACTGAATAGGTCATCCCTTTCCTTGGAAAAAGACCTCTCTGTCCATAAGAGACAGGCAAACTGCTGGGCAGCTTGTGTATAGAAGTGGGGCACAGCCGTACCCCCATTATGGCATAAGCACTTTAAAAAAAAAAAAAAGCAAATCAGTGAAAACCTACTATGTTGATAAGCTCTCTCTGTTCTGTTTCTGTTCATGCACAAATGGCAGGAGATCCACTGGGGTGCTCCAAACTGATGGCCTGTGTTCCTAAAGGGCACACAGGCAACAGCATCTCCTGCTTTCCTAGTTCCCCAGGAGGCACCATCCCTGCTTCCTGACAAGGAGCCTTGCCTAAAAGGCATGACAGACTGGTTGGTAAGAGTGTCCTTGAAGTACCTGTCAGAGTTCACATACCCACCCTCAGTCAGTGCTTAGCACATGCAGTTATTTAAACCCATCTCCTCAGCTGTTCCATCTGGCCCCCTAAGCAATGTAATGAAAGGCTCCCATCTTGAGTTAATTTCTCAGGCATTGCACTGGTATGACACCTCATTCCCAGGAAACACAAGGTCTTTACAAACCTACAGGATGGGCACACCTAAGCAGCAGTCCCAAGCTTAGGCACAGGTATCAATGCACCATCAAGCTGCACCAAGACAATCAAAACCGAGGACATATTTTAGTGACTACTGGAAAATGGTAATTCAATAAAATGTAACATTATCACTGAAAAAATAAAAACAAAAACCTATCTTCAAGGTCTTGCACCTGGGTCAGGGCAATCCTCGATATCAATACAGGCTGGTAGCTGAAGGGATTGAGAGCAGCCCTGTAGAGAAGGACTAGAGGGCACTGGTGGATGGAAAGATGGACATAAACTGGCAACATGAGCTCGCAGCCCAGAAGGTGAACTCTGTTGTGGGCTGCATCAAAAGCAGTGTGGCCAGCAGGTCAAGGGATTCAACTGATTCTGCCCCTCTACTCTGCTCTGGTGAGACCCCACCTGGAGTGCTGTGTTCAGCTTTGGAGTCCTCAACTCAAGAAAGACATAGACCTGTTGGAGGACACAAAAATGATCATAGGAGAGGTGTTTCAGCCCCTTGAAGAAAGGCTGAGAGTGCTGGGGTTGTTCAGCCTGGAGAAAAAAAAAGGCTCTGGGAAGACAGTATTACAACCTTTCAGCACTTAAAGCAGGACTATAAGAAAAATAGGGACAAACATTTTGGCAGGGCCTGTTGCAAAAGGACAAAGGGTGATGGTTTTAAACTAAAAGAGGGAAAATTTAGAGTAGAGGTAAGGAAGAAATTTTTTTACAATGAGGGTGATGAACACTGGCAGAGGTTGCCCAGTGAGGTGGGGTAGATGCCCCACATTCAAGAAACATTCGAGGTCAGGTTGGACAGGGCTCTGAGCAGCCTGGTCTAGTTGAACATGTCCCTGATCATTGTTGAGGAGATGGGGGTGGGTGGTGAACTAGATGACCTTTAAAGGTCACTTCCAAACTATTCTATGATTAGAAGTGATTGAAATGAGCTGATGGAGTATGACATCCTGCTATCTGAATTCAATGCAGAGTAAATGTTACTAGGGTGAGAAGAAGAGGGGCTAAATTATCCCCTCTGACATCTCTCTTGGATGAGATTCTCACAAGTGAAGACCTGAATGAGCAGCTAGGCCACCTCTGCAAAATGTGCCCTGGTTCCATGGGTGTGCATGTGGGCACACACTCACAGTACACAGCTCTTTACTCCTTACCTTAGCTCTTCCTGGTGTGGTATTACACAGCTACTGCATGTACTGGAATACAGTAGAGAGCCTTAAGTTCTCTTACCAGAATGAGACTTCTGCATGGCACAGTGTGACATCTTGGAGATACCAAGGTAAGACTGGAAATAGATTGCAACATTGCTGTAGTCCTCCACCTGAGATCAATCCGTTTTGAAGCCAGTTGGCTGGCTCCTTGGAGAGGCAATGTTGCATGTACGTGGCTTATGTTGTCTTCACGTCTTCAAATAGTTTGTTCACTGTTTGTTCCTTGATCTGATGCTTGCTCCTTCACAGAACATTCACATTCACTAAGTCAACTGACACACTCAACAGAGAATCTCATCCTACCTGAGCATTGGAGTCAACACTGATAAGAATGCCCTGGGAAATTCAGTGCAACACCTCAAAATAACATCTAGACCCATGGAAATAATTGGAAAAGACTCAGATGACCACACATTACTCTTAATACCACCTCCTCTGGCCTACTCCCATAGGTTTTGTGGGTTATTTCATCCCAGTTTCAGATGGATTAAGCAGCTGACTTCTTATGAATATAACAAGTCTCATGGCTTGCAGGGGGTTTTTAGTATTTATATGTATATTGCTATGTTCACTTCCCTATTATTACTTCTCATTACATCCTTGCAAGCTTTCAGCAATTTCATTGTAACATCTTTTTCTAATATTTAGAATTTCCTTAAAGGTCTCCCAACAAATAGTCCTCTTTGCTCACAGTATCTAGCAGCTCCATATCCTCTGGTGATCTGTCTATGGGAAACCAGTTCCTGGAGGAGTATAATACATACCCTCTTTATTCTTATCTCTTTCCCCAGAAACAGGAGATGGCTCACTTGGTAAACTTCTGGGCTGAAATCCATTGGAAGACAGTCAGATTTCTCATTCTGTTGCCACTGTAAATAAGAAACTGGCAGTACCACATAAAGGACTCAGAAGACTGAAGTAATGATGCTGTCTTTCCCAGAGACCATGCCACAGGGAGACACAGAAAAGGAAAAGGCAACACATTTGGTCTCTCAGCCAGGTGATAATCTAATTCATCTTGTGAGAAATTAAAATGAACCAAGTTTGGGCAGCCACAGAGAGATGGACACTCCATCCCAAAGCTCCATACCAGCTCTCTGTAAAAATCAAATTTTGTCCAGAGCTTTCACATCCTCGCTGCTCAGAAATAGAATGGCAGAGAAGGACTGTTCCTCCTTATAGCAGGTGCCTCTTTGCATTAGCTGTAGCAGATTTCAGTCCCTACAGGAATACAGCTTCCTTCCTCCCCATTGGGAGGATTAACACTTGTGCTCTCTACAAGCAACTGCTTGTCTTGCAACTCTAAAATAGGCACCTTAGAGATGCCTACAGGCTACACATTGCCTGTAGTTCCCTGCACTCTTGTCAAGATCTTGGGGTGATGCAAGCTGTCAGACACACAATACTGCAGCAGAGGGGGAAGGAAAGCTGGTGCTCTCCATGGAAGGAGCAGGATTGCTGTAATTGTTTCTAAAAGCAAATTTCACTGGGCCCAGGGGAGGGCAGGGATGGGCACGGGCACATGGCTGTACATACTCACACAGAGGATCTCTTATTCCTTTTAGATTCTCCTGTGCAAGCTTACTGACCTCCTGCAGTATTAATGAATTCCTCTGTCACCTCCTTGCTCTGACATCTGCTCAAGAGAACGGCTGAGTAAGCAGGTAATCCAATTGGGCAGGAGCAACACAACGAGCCAATTCTCCTGCATGACTGTGTTACCCTACTGCTCTGTGGCACTGCCTGTCCCTAAAGGCCCAGTACTCCAAAAAAGGCTTTGGGGCTTCCTGCCCTGAGGATAGCTGAAGAAACCTCTCCACCTCCAGTTTATCTTATTGCTTCTCTAAGTATGACTTTTCACATTTTCCAAGATTTTAGTATTGAGAAAGCAAATGATGTAACCTTGATTTCTCTTAATCTCATCCTCATTTTCTGTAAAGCAAATTAATATAAACAATTGCTCCCTCCCCACAGCAAATCAGACCAGACAGATCAAGAAAGCTTCCAGACAATGGAAACAAATTAAAACCAAATCAAACACTTCAAATAAAACAAATTCTCAGGTACCCTTTAGGAAGTTAAAACAGGCAGTAATACTACATGGTTGGGAATTAACGATAAAAAGCATCCACAAGATTAATCCAGTTCACATCAGGGCTAGGACAGGATCATTCCATACAATTTACTGGCCAGCTCTTTTATCTAGGCTTGATTTGAAGGCATTTAACAAATGAGCTTTATCATTTCCCTTCCACAATGTATTTAGATTCACTCAATATAAAAATTAAGATAATTCACACTAATACTCAAATGAATTCTTTGTCCTGACACTCTTACTAACAATACTTCACTTTAATGTGCACCACACCAAAAAAAAAAGTTTCTTCCCCAGTTTATGCACTTTTTAGGATGCCTGTTTGACTTTCCCTGTCTTACAGGCTTTCAGTGAACCTACCTCATTATAGGAAGAGCAGAGACTACAGCCTGCCCACCTCCACCATCTCCCATTCATATCTTATCACTAAAGGATATGCTAAAAATGAAAGCTCAGAAGTTTCCAGGAAAAAAAGCAAGAATGCAGACAGTCTTTTTTTGTTCACTACAGGAATGCATCATCTCTGCCTGGCTCAAAATAGTATCTGACAAGAGTGAATCACATGAGTTCTGAAAAACTCACAAGACATAAGCAAAGAAATCTATAGCTGCCTTCCTCAGTCTCCCTCCCTGTCTGCCTTCCTATTGACTTCTGCTGCCTGCATCAACAATTTGTAGTTACCTGTCTGCTTTCTCCTCCATAAAGGTAGCTACCAAAATAAGAGAGGAGTAGGGAGCAGGTGAAGCAGTGAATTACTGTGAGGACCTCCAGCACTGCCTCTTGCTAATAGGGATAAAGAGAGATCAGTGAGGAAATACGCAGCACAAAATTCTCTTGTTTTCAGGAGAAGCCAATAAGATAACTCAATATGAATAAAAAACAGACTTGATCTTATGTTACTTTTATAAATGCCTAAAACGTCCCAAAATACCTTAATCAGTCTAGCCCTGGGGAAGAGTATGAAAGAGGAGGAAAAAAACCCCCAATATGGCCACAAAACAGCAAGACCCAAGTTCAAGTCCTGAGGCTGATGCCCTCCATGATGCTGTAAGAGAGAAGCCAACATTGCATAGCTTGTGTGACCAGGATACCACTAATCTCCAGAGGTTGGCTATGGTAGGAAGAAGGTAATAGCTACCTTCAGAGAAGATTAATCTCCATGTTTCTGTTAATTGACACTTTCAACAACTTTGTCTGATACTTTTCTTGCTGCAATCTTTCCTCTATGCCTCTAATGTAGGAATTACACCTACTGACACTCTTTTACATGTAACTAAACACACCAACCTGGAGATATTAGTTGCAGTTTTCTGAATAGGGGGACCAATGACCAAAATCAAGTGATAAGCAAAGACATGGTGGAAGGGCTATACTCATGTAATTCCAAGTCATAAAAAAGTTGGTTTGAATTTATCTCCTATTTCTTTTCAACTCAAAGAGAAAAGATATTCTCTCCAAGCATTTGACCTCCCCCCACACCCCATCCTTTCCTTCCCCTGACCCTTTGTATTCTCTGTTGCTTTAAACTTCCCTCCTTGTTGAAGAGGTGTACTTGATTGTAAAAGGAAAACAATGAGGAAAGCATTAGCTCTTGTGCATACGTATATACAGATGTGTATTTATGCATACATACACACCTTTGTCTACAAAAGTCCATATATGAAAACTTAGCACACGTGAGAACTAATCAAGGAATTATTACGTACATAAATATGTACACACACCCCTTTGCACACAGATTTAGCATTGATCACAATGAGGATGAAAATGTGGCAGAGGGAGCAGCGAGGACAAGAGACTTCTCAGGACTGCAGGCACAAGGGAGGTGCCAGGTGCTACACGCACAACAGTCCTAGTCCCTTACTGGAGCACACAGCATTTCCAGTCCTCTATAGGCCTTTGAGTTGCTGCCTGGTGGAAACCAAACCACATGGAGTGAAGGCTGCTCACCCTGGCCTCGGACCAGCATGCTTTCAGCAAGAACTACATGGTCACATCCAGACCTGAAAGCTGGAAAGCACCTCCAGGTTTACAGTTTAAATGCCCACAAGGGATAAGGGAAGGGGGGGGGGCAATCATCAAAGCAAATGTTAGAAACTGTTAGAAAAGGACCTCTGCCAAAATGGAGAGCATCATTATGCCACTGAATATATTTTTAAGAGACAAAGAAGAAATACAAACACACTGAGCAGTAGGTACTACAGAAGTGTTTGATCACACAGATTTTAAATTCAGCCAGTATAGAGCTATGCAAGAAAAACAAACAACCATAGTACTATAATGTTCTATTTGTTCAAGTTTCCTGGAAGCTAGAAGGAAGGCTACAAGTAAAATTTCTTAAAGAGCATAAATGAAACCCAGTCAGGTGGTCCTCTAAAATATCTCAGTTTAAAATATCTTTATCCGATATGCACACACACACACAAAATCCCTAAGAGAGGCTTAATATATGTAGTTTGCTCTTCATTTCAACTTCAGCCTGTGGGTTTTCTTAGTGTTACGATTTTTTTGAAGTTAGGTACCTACAGATACACATATTTTTGTTACATGCCAAACATACTGATTTTTTAATACAGTAATGTTCCTTTATCTTGATTTTATTACACAGCTAAGTAAAGTCTTACATGGTTCAAGCCCTGCAATCATGACCAAACCCACACACTTTCATTCTAAACACACAAGTCTACTTAAAAGCCAAAACAAACACAGTCTGAGTTGAACTCTTCCACAGAAGTCATAACAAGACTACATAATTTGGGGTTTGCTGTGTGATTACTAATTTTTCTACAAGCAGACAAAAAAAAAAAAAAAAGAGAGAAAAAGGAAAAACAAGTTTCAAAATAAGGGTACTTTTGCTACAGAAAGACCTATTGAAATAGGAAGGCCTCCTACAGAATACGATGTAAATTCCATTACTCAATCCTGAGAGAGGATCAGCAAGTCCCCATACAGGCCAGGCGTAACAGGGTGACTGGCAGTCTCAGCATTATTAAGTATCCTCTGTTCCTATCTACAGCAGTATGAAGCATCTGTCTTCCCCCAAGCAGCGCAGGAGAGGGAGGAAGCTTTTTTGCATAGAGACCCATGTTGAGCAACACTCTGTAGTCAAATTAAATCAGTGAGTCACACCATAACACCAAGAGAAATCAGACACGTGGTTACATTTTCCTACGATGACCTTGATTCCATTCAGGCAAGAGCAAATGTTCCTAGAAGGAGCTGAAAGCCTGAATATGGGGGAGGGAGAAGAAATAAGCCACACAGGATTTATTGGTTTGGTACAGACACACACTTGTACTCATCCATTCCTCCAGAAGTCATCAAATCAATTTAAGGCGGCCCGAACAAATCACCAGTCTCGACTTGCAAACTAAACCACCCAAAGAGCACCTCCTTTGCTGTGCAGCTACAGCACACTGAAAGCCCATCTCTGCAGCATCCACCCAGATGCACTATTTAGTAAAATTATTTTTACATATCAGCCAGAAAATAATTCAGCAGAAATCTTAGCAGTGGGATCTTCTCACATGCAGGGAAACTTGAAATAAGACAACTACTCTAAGTTACTTGAAGGGAAACCCAAAGTAACCAAAGCAAAAAAAAATTTTTTTTTTTTTTTTTTTTTTTTTAAACCCAACAACCATTACACTGATCCCAGAGCTTTGACAAGCTAAGACCAGTGCTTTGGAAAGGGCAATACCACTGGGAGGATTCAGCATCAGCCAAAGAGTTAGTCAGACCAGCAGATACTACACTGGTTATGAGCAAGCTTTTAAATCAGGTATTTAATAGAACATATAATTATAGGAAGATTCAATGCAGATGTCTCAAGAGTCACCTAATTCACCTAATGGATGGTAGATAAAACTCCCTCTTCTCAGTCCAACACTCTGCCCACTTGATGTTAATACTTTGAGTATTTGAGGTTAATCACTTTGAGTGATGTTCCTAGCTCAGTTCTGGTCATCCACAACTGTCATTGTCTTGCCCAGATGCCAGCCTGGGCTTTGATACTGTGGGAAAGCTCAGAAGCTTGTACAATAAATCCAATAAATCAAAGAACCCATTCAACACCTATATGCACACATACACACACAGTCCATTTCTTACAAGTCAAAAAGCATTAGAGGATAATTTTGTGACCATAAAGCTACTTTGGGCCTTGTTTTAAATTGGACTCTCTAACTATCAAGAACTTATAAACCATACCTTAATTCCTCACAGTCAGCCAAGGTGCTGAAACAAGGGACAGCCTGGAATGGAAAATGCTGCATATCCCCAGCACCCCAGAGCTGCTCAGTTCCCTCAGATAAGCACTGGGTTGAAGTCAGTTTGAGTACCCTAAAAGTGAAGGGTCTTGCATTTGGTTCACAAATTTCTTGTTACTGCAACTGTAGCACTTTATCTCTTGAGTGTATTTTATATGAAACAGCATAACATGGTTTTTACCTCCCTTCCTTAGAATTTTTCTCCTTTGATCTAGGCAGGAGAAAGTAGGGTAATTATGTTTTCATTTGAAATGAACAAAATCTCCATTTCCAATAAAGAATGGCTCCTTTAAAGAAAGGTAGCTGGATAATGGTTGGAAAGCAAAAATGGAGGAAGACTGAGATGGTGGCCATAACCCCACAAATCCAGTGCTATCATATTGTATTTGATGTTCAGAACAATTTACTTTGCCTGAAAATTGCTTTTTCCCAACTCTTTCTTTTTCTTCTGTTCCTTTTCTTACAATTTTAGCATATAAACAAGAAAAAACCAAACCAAAACAAAAAAACAACTTTGGAAGCAAACTCTAAAATTAATGTCAATTATTGACCCATCACTTCTTACACTCCTCACAAATAAATAAGGGTATATGGGCAATATATATATGACCCAAACAATGTAGCTCCTTCAATTCTACATCTTGAAAGTCTCTATAGATCTGAAGATACAACTACAAGGCTATATACCAACAACATAGGGAAAGAAATTTGAGAGAGATGATATCAGAAGATACTTCTATAGCACAAGGAAAGTTGTTTCAGATAAAACAGAGATCTTGTTTGGCTTTTCTTCACACAGTGACCAGATTACATGAAAGCTTTACAACTGTTCTTCTAAAGAAAACAACAGCTGTGGAATTTCAGAACAAAAACCACATAATCCTAAAATGAATTATTAAAGGAATGGGAAGCCATGAAGTTATTTGTCTAAACACCGGGTTTGACTGTATTTCTTGTTGTGACCAAGAAGGAAAGCCCAAGACCAGCAATGTACTGAAGGTTGATGACCTGATGGCTGTGGAAAAGCTAGTCCCAGACTTCTGCATGCTCTGAGGCTTGTCAAGATGGGCCTTAGCATCTCACCTGAGACAGGAACTGCACTGATGTAGACAATATGCCAGAAAAGGAAGGACTAAAAGATAATATGAACTTTGTAGCAAAGATGGCATCAAGAAGATTTGGGTGAAGGAGATAAGAAATTGCATGGGATTACATTTAATAGCATATTACCAAGACCTGGCTGCCTATCCTGTACTGGCCTGCTTCTTGCTTCTGTTCATTTTACTATTGACCATCATAAGAAGCAGCATCTTCACTTTTACTGATGATGTAAAAAGCGAGATTTGACCCATTCCAAAAGAAAAAAAGCTGAATGGTTTCCATCAGAAAGGCAAAGACAAGAGAAGAATGGCCACACCTTCAACCAAACCATACACCCCATCCCTAGATTCATCCTACAGGTGTAAAGTTTATTTCAAATTCCCACCGTCAGCTCCTTATGTGTAGATCATCATCTCATTCCAGTTGTGTACAGCACTGAGCTCTTAACCATGCACAACACCCTCAGTTTCATCTGCAATACTAAACAGTATTTCTTCCAAAATGCCTGGCTCTTAAAAAAAGTTTCAAGTTTTTCTGTGCTAGCAGCAGTAGGAACATGAGAGGGACAGCAGAACCAACACAGTGGGCACTGGCTAGGCAAGCCAGAGGCAGCAAGGTAGGACAACCCTAGCGTTCCTTTGCAACATCACTCCAACCAGTTTGTGTCAGGCATATATCTGACCCACTCAAAATAAGAGAAGGAAATATTATTTTCATGTGACTGTAGATCAGTTCCTTTCCCTGCCCACTCCACACCTTAGCAATCCAATTGGAGATAGTCTTCATTTGTGGAAGATAAACAAGAAAGAAAGTCAGGCAAGCAACTGCTTGGATGATGAAAGGAACTGTCCAAATTCAACACATCATTTGTAACAACTTTTTGCAACTGAAAAGAGTTCACCCCATCCTATGTTTTAACTGGTTCCCCCCAAAAAAATATTTCTAAGGTTAATAGCCTAAGAACATCTTCAGTTTAAGACAGACCAAAATTCATCATCCCGATCTTGTAAAAACTCTATATTTAAATGTTGTGTAATAGGAAGTGTCAGACTGGTGAACCAACAAGCACAAGAAATCTCTTAATACTGAAAATAACTACTCTGAGAATTTACTCATGTGTTGATCTTTTTATTGCTAAGGTGGGAAACATCTCTCAGACCACTACATACCACTGACTGGTGAGGACAGATATATGCTTGCTAATATTACCTACTGGATTATTTGGATACAGGAAAAATTACAACCTCTACAGGTTTTTTGCTGTGTGTCATAAGAGCCCAGCCCCAAACCTATTAAGTTAATGATGGCAATGAGCAATGAATTACACGTACATACATTAAACTAACAAAACAGCCCTACATCAAATCTTGCCTTGATCTTCACAACATTTGAATGCATCATTGTCCAACTTATGCAAATTTAAACATATTCCTTTCTAAAGGAAATTAAATAAAAATGCAGAGAAATTATACTTACCTCTATACTTCTGAACAAAATTTAAAACTTCAAGAAAACTTAAAAATAAACACACTGCTTCCTAATATAGAAAATTCTAAATACCACTGCACTAAAGATGTGATTTATGTCACAGAATTTTTGAGAATAAGCTCCTTTTGGAAAAAAAAAAAAAAAGAGAGACCACACACATGGATGACACAATGACTGCTCTGTGCTATTTATTTTGATACAAAATCCATTCTTCTGTGAGAAGCTGCTAGAAACTTCCCACATATCCACAACAGAGCCAATGCCAGTGGGCTCCAAGATGTACCTGCCACTGGCCAAGGATGAGGCCATCAGCAGTGGTGGTAGTGCTAGTGTGATAATGTTTAAGAAGTGGGAAAAAAGCTGTTCAACTTCAACCAAACTGAGAAAAAATATGTGAGAGAAACAACTCCACAGACACAAAAGTCAATGAAGGAAGGGAAGAAGGTGCTCCAGGCACCTGAGCAGATATTCCCCTTCAGTCCATGGAGGACTCCACAACAGAGCAGGTGGATGGTCCTGAAGGAGGCTGTGACCCCATAGGAAACCTCTACTGGAGAAGACTCCTGGCCAGACCTGTGGACCCATGGAGAGAAAGAGGAGCCCATGCTGAAGGAGGTTTTTTGGCAGAACTTGTGACCTAATGGCGACCCATGCTGGAGCAGTCTGTTCCTGAAGGACTACACCCTCTGGAAGGGACTCACACTGGAGCAGTTCATGAAGAACCATAGCCTGTGGGGAGAATTCGTGTTGGTGAACTTCACGGAGGACTGTCTTCCTTTGGAGATACCCCACACTGGAGCAGGGGAAGAGTGTGAGGAGTCCTCCCTCTGATAAGGAAGAAATTAGGGAGACAATGCATCAGCTGACCACACCTCCTATTCCCCATCCCCCTTGTGCCACTGCAGAAGGAGATAAAGAACTCAGGAGTGAAGTTAAGCCTGAGAAGAAGGAAGGAACGGTGGAAATGCATTTTAGTTTTATTTCTCACTATCCTACTCTGAATTGACTGGTAATAAATTAACTCCCCACCACCAAGTAAAGTCTGTTTTGGCCATGATGGTACTTGCTGAATGATCTCTCCATGTTCTTATGTTGACCTACAAGCCTTTCATTATCTTTCCTCTCTCCTGCCCATTTTAGGATTGGGAATGATAGAGCAGTATTGGTGGGCACCTGGCATCCAGCCAGGGTCAACCCACCATAAAGAGACGTCAAGGCAATTTCAGATTATGGGATATGCAAGGTATGGGACATAATGTCTAGTCAGCTGCTGTTGTAATGTGCTACACCTCTCCATTGTGGTAGCTGCCCTTCCAACCACATAGCCAGCATATGAAGTTTTCAGCCTCGTCCAGCTGGCAGAATGGTTAGAGGTCCCACTCTCAAGCTCTAAACCCAAACCAGCAGAACTTCACAGTGGGATGAAACCCAAAAAAATAATCACTAAGATGCAATGCAGACAGCCACCAGCATTTTTCCCCCTTCCTTTTTGTAAGCCAGGACAGGGAGACAGAGTTCCCACAAATGAGGTGGCTTGCCTCAGGCACAGAGCCTCCAAAGTCTTACGGCTTCTTTGGGTGGCAGCATTACCAGCACAACAGAACAGCCTTTATGTGCTTTTCAGTGCAGTCACTTCCACTGAGCACAGAACACATATCTTCCATTTCCTAGGTTTTACATAAGCTGTGGGCTGCTAGGAACCTAATAACTGTGTGTTTTCAGTTTTGTTTGCTTTCAATCCTGATAGCATTTTCTGGTTATGGCTCATAAAGTTCTTTAAAAAGCACGTGAAGTAGAATATGCCACAGTCCCGGTGTGTTGTTATGGCAACTGGAATATTCAAAGTTACCATGAACTAAATATATATTTGTTAGCTTTAAGTGCTATTCTTTTTTATTTGTTACCTTAAAGTGCTATTATTTTTGACCAGGATGGGACTTGATTCTTTTCCACCCAACTCACTCATTTTTCTTTTTGATGTCCAAACAGCCAAGACAGGTGGGGGAAACGGTTTGTCTGCACAATTCTTTGTTACAAAGAACTGTACCAACCTTGCATGCTGAAAGATAATTAAGGCATGGCTGTATGCATACAAGTCCACCAGCAGCCTCAGTTCTGTTGGTCACAAAACCTTCTCTCTTGGAATACTGTAAATGGTTCAAAATGAACATAGCAGCCAAAGAAAAGGAGTTGGGATTTTGTGCTGTGCTCCAAACTGTCATAGTTGGTTAGTGACCGTACACAAGTCACCAAGTCCAATATTTAATTTTTTACTATTTCCAAATGGCTTTATTTTGCATTTGTGATTTGAACCACATTCACCCTGAAGCTTGGAGGTATTAATTATCCATATAATGCAGCAACTGAGGCTGGAAGTATGATTGCTCAGCCTCAGCACAAAAACACTCCCAAAGAGGAGTCATATCACAATGAAGACACAGGTTTGCAGACACTTTTCACAGCTGTCTTGAATCTCCCCATGCTTCCAATTCCTACCTCTGGAACAGCCAGTGACACCCTCAGTCCTATTTGTACTCATTAAATCATATTTCCTTAAAGGGGAGGAAGAGTGAAGAATCCTCTCCTGTTCATACACTGAACTATAATCCAGGGCTAAGAATATCTACTACTTCAGATCAATTCCTGTGTGACAAGGCCAACTGCTACTCACTCAAAGTCACCCTTCTAGTTAAAGTGAAACAAACCATAACTATACACAACTGTAAAATCATTGAGCCTTCTAGTTAGCGAATATACAACTACTCCTGCTTTTACTTCTGTCCCCACTCCCTTCTTTCTTTGCTGCAAAATAATACAGTTCATCTTTCCATGCATTTGTTGCAGCATCTTTTTTATTCTCTCATATAACCACTTCATTTCTCTTTCTGTCCACCACATGCTCTCTTTGTCCACTTCTAAATCCATCCCAAGCAACTTCACTACATCACTCTTCATGCCAACTTTTCCTACTTACTGATACCAGAGACTCATTCAACCACCATTCTCTGCAACCTCATGACTCACTCAAAGCCTGAGAAGTCTACCAAGACCTTATGACTAGGTAACTAAGTTTCAGGTCAGTGCTGTGATGGAAATGTAAGACCTGGTTAAAAAGGAAAAGAGAGTACTTAGTTTTCTACAAGACAGTATCCTGAAAATCTGTCCAAGAACTTCTCAGACATACAACTGAGAAGATTTCCATACCTAATTTCCCAGACCAAGAACAATAGACATAAAAGTCAAGTTTAAGTTCTCAAAACCCTGTGAACCTCAGCCGTGATTAAATTGCAAGTGGCTGCAAGAAGGCGGATACTCAGCTCTGTAGGTCCCTGCTGCAATCCTTCAGTAGCTGTCACCACTTTTAAAGTATTCACTGCTTAGTTCCATTTCATTTAGAAATAAGAAAAAAATGAAAAAGCAAAACCAAGCTTTAAATGCAGGCATACTTCAAAAATCTATTGAGTTTTGTTAAGCTACAAACATTAAGCAACAAATATCATCCTGTCTCTGCAAGCTGCCAATCTTGATTTTTATCAAGCTAGCTTGCTTGCTTTAGTTTTTCACATAGGCAATTCAATCCAGGCAGGTAGCCCTTCCTTTCTCTTATCAAACCTATTCAACCAGTTCTGCAGAGTTAGGGACTCTCTAATTTTCAGATTCCCTGCACATTTCTCTCATACTGCAATTCTTTCAAAACTGGACTGCCAAATGAATAGTATTTATCTTGAGCGATCTTCCAAAAGGAAGCACAACGTAGGCTCCTTCTACATTAAATATTCTTGCTTTCTTATGCTGTGCATTAATAGGTAACCAAATCATTTTGTCCCGCTTTGAAAAGGGAATTTCATTGCTTTATTTCAAATGCAGGCAATACACAGTCTGCTTACAGAGGCCTTTCAGAGACAAAACATTTCTAAAAAACATAAAAAGTAACTCCTTGTCTGCTTTCCCTTCACACTGATTACCTGTGACTCCTGGATTTTGAGTCCTCAACTATTGCAAATCCCACTGAGGAAACAATCAAGTCTTTTTACTTTTTGCTGCTGCTCGTTCAAAATTGTGACCCAGGTCAGTTCTAGAAAGACTACAGGGAAAGCATTATGAAAGAGATATATTGGAGAAGGTCGGGATGAAGAGAAACCCTGTATTTCTATAGCAACTGAATTAAGCTCTGAGAGTTTGTTGCAGAGATCTAGTTACGCAGTGGCAATTTATGGATAGCACTTTGTTTTAACATGCTCAACGACTGGCCATAATTACACTTAATGGCAGAGTCACACAGGTTGTATAGTTGCTGGGCTTCTAAACAGAGATAATAGTTCTCAATGAAAAATAAAAATCAACAGGAACTAGGAGCTAGATTGATACATACTATATTAATTTCATTCACGATGGAAATTATACTTAGATTGGTCTTTCTGGAGCTCAAATGGCACCAGGCTGCCACTACAAAGACTCTCTAGTACAAGAAAACCAAAAACTCAGCTTAGACAAGAAGATAGTTTAACTGCAGGGGCAGAGTGTACAGCTCTCATCAGTGGAAGTTGGTAAAATCATTCACACCAAGTCAATCTAGCTGAACCAGAAGACTCGCTGCCAACATACAGAGGGTGTATTTATAAGCAAGCTTCCTGTAAGCATCATGTACATACATGGGCCACTCAAAGGAGAGACAGAGACAGGCACTTCTGCAAGAACAGAAGCAGAGCAGGATACCTGCAAGCTCAAGAATTTATCTTCAGAAAAACACTTCACCCCACACAAAAGGGCCACTAGTGCAGCAGCTATGTATCACTAGCTGGAGTAAAGAGAAGGGGGGGGGGGACACACACACGACGATTGGGACGACAACACTGTTTCCAGTGGATTCCCCTTGTTGGAGCAGCTGCTTCCAGTTAACTGGGAGAGTTAACTGCTTAGTATTACCTCTTTAACAGACTGGTCTTTCTCTCTCTATCCATGACCTGGCTTCCCACTAAGCAGCAGCCAGGAGGAAACAATGGGAGGTCTAAGGACAATCCTGGGATTACACCTTCCTGTTTCTCAACAATCAATGCGCATAAAAGCAGCAAAAAATAGGCAATAAGTTGATACTCCTTCAATGGGAGGCAGCAGCAAAGACCAGGGATACACTGGATGTGCTTTCAGTCTCACAGCAGTAAACAAGATCTTCTGAACAGTTTCCCTGGGAAAGTGCACAGATAGATGTACAAGTACGAGAGGTATCAGATAGCAAGGTAGATGTTCAAATGCTGCTAACAGCATGAGGGCCAAACACACTGATGGCAGAGTGCAAACAGCTGAAATGGCTCTGAGCAAGCCAAATTCATCTCTCTTCTCCTCCCACTCTAACTCTCCCCAGCTCAGTCAGGTCTCTTCTACTCCAGGTAGGCTCAAAAAATAAGATGGAATCTCAAGTAGATAGGAAATTTAGTCCTAGGACTATCCCATTGACCAGTCAGGTAGGTATTCTTAGCCTTTTTATCACAGTGTTGCCAACTCAAGTCTGGCCCATATCTAGAACCATAAAATAAGTTGGTTTATTATAGTCAGATTCTTAGAGAGCAGGTGTCCATATCAACACACTGGCAATATTATCAGTTCCTTACTACTACTACTGTATTCTTTGCTTATGTATACCACAGTAACTCGTACAGCTGTCCAAAATAACCTCCATCTCACTAGGCAGAGGTGCAGTATAAACACAAAGATGACATCCACCATTGTTCTAGTTTGCTATCTGAAGAGAAAGAACTCACAGAAGTTAGAGATAAGCAACTTAAGGATGTATAGCAAAATAAAACCTGTACTTCAGTTCCCTAGTTCTTACCTTGTTTGTTATTTAGTAGGTGACCAGACCAACAAGTAAAGAGTTCAAGATTCAGAATTTCTTACCCTAGGCACCTTGCAGATTTACCACCTTCACTTGGCAGAGGACAGCATTATAGGTCTCAGCCCTAAATGCTGCCTTCTATAAATCACAACTCCAACTTTTACCCCTGGAAATCCTAAATATGACAAGTTTTAGCAGTAAACCAAAGATTCCTATAAATCTTAGCTCGGTGTTAGAGAGCAGTACAGGAGAGCCATCCCTTAAGGGATAGGAACTAAAAGGAATAACATGACCAGCAAGAGCTTACCCCACAGCACGCAAGCAAGACAGACCTGGAAATGGCAGCCACATCCAGTGAAAAATCCAGATCACAAGGTAGTATCATGGTGACTAGTCAGCTCCACAGACAAGTTGAGAAGTCAGTACTAAAGCCACAGATAGGATAAGGTCTGGCAATTGCCAGGCACAGCCACAGTGGTGAGGCTAGGCCAAAAATCAAGCCAGACGGCGAGTCTGCAAGTTGAGGCCTCAATCACAAGACTCCATGGCTAGGCACTGACGTAGCCATAGCTAAGACCAATCAACCACCTTCCTGCAACACAACTCAAGCAGAAAGCAAAAGCCCAGGACTGAGCTTAGAGGTCCTGGGCCCACAGGTGAGGCTCATCATGGCTATTAGGGCTTATTAGAACCTCAGAGCCCTTACACACCCAGACACCTGTGCTTCCCACCCTTAAGAAGTCTAATGGGCAAAACCACAGCCCAGTCTGAGTGTCCAATACCAACAGGCCTCTACAAATTCCAACCCTCATCTTAGTCCAGGAGAACTCCTTGAATCCCCATGTATTCTTAGTCAAGAGACTTATAAAACCCCTGCCTAACCATTCTACAAAATGCCATTTGAGTCGTGGCTATGGTTGTTCTCCCATACACCAAATCAGCCAAAATTAAGACAATTCCTTTCCACAACTCCAATAGACCCCCTCAGTGACGTGTGCCTGCTCCAGTCAGTCACTGGTTGTCTTAAGCCCTGCCTCACAGCTAGAGTCCATCTAGGCAGCACATAACCAAGATATTATACCTTTTCTTTTAAGGATGCAGGGACAAACCAGTACTAGTTGGGTCACCTGACATTCTTAACCAGACATACTTCTATTCTGGACTCTAAATCCTCAGACCTAAGATATTTTCTAGAGCTTTCACTGTAGGCACCAAAACTTGTGCGATGACTTGTGCTGTCTGATGAGAGCCTCCCCAGACTCCTGCGCTCCATGTCTCCGAAGGCAGGAGCAGCTGTAATTGCTTCAGCACAGACTGGGGACACCAGCCTTTTTAGGAATCACTTGCAACAAATACAGCAAGTACATAGGGAAAGCTACAGGATAATCTTATAGGCTGACATTTCATTTTCTCTAATAATAAAGAAGGTGTATGAAATATCTGGAGAATTTGGATATCAGCCTGCACTCTTAGAAATAGGGGTGAAAGTTCTGCTCCTCACAGAAGGGAAAGGATGTGATCAACAGGGGATGTAGGCTACTCTTCTGATCAGGTCAATACAGAAAAGTTCCACCTGCAGTTTATCACAGACCAGTTATCAGTACCTAATTCACATAACATAATAATAAAAAAAAAAAAAAAAAGAAAAAAAAAAAAGGTTGAATTCCAAGGTCAAAGTAGGGATGGAGAAGTTATAATGGTGAAAGTAAACATAAGTCTTGACAGAAGTATAACTGAATGCTGTATCAATAGGCTCAATAGCTCAGCCAGAGGGAAATCTTCCTGTCTGCGACAGTTATGCTTTTCTTATTCACCCAGCCAAAGTCACACCCCAAAAAGTTAAGATTAGATCTTAAAAATGGAACATTTAATCTTCCAGAAACTCTTGCACTTTCCCAATCTCCTGGAAGCTGTAAGTTAAGTGCTCCTCAGTCATTCACCTCAGAAATAACGACCCCATCCAGGGAGCTGAAATATGTGTATTATGCACTGAGAAAATACATTAACATCTTTATTGGCTGCTCCATCCAACCGAGTCTTTTCCCATAAAGAAAACAGTCCCCATGACACTAATTTCCCCTTTGAGCTGAATGTTTTGTAAAAGTCTGTGGCTATCAAAATGCACTAAAATGGAGTCACAGATGTGTAGAGACAAGCTTGCCCTGGCCACACTGCCACACTTGCCTCATGCCCATACTGGAAGTTCTCACATGGCCCAGCTGCTACACTGGCACCTACGGCACCTCTGCCTGTGACAGCCCTGCTCTATCAAAACCCACTTTCTGTCTCTCACTCAAAATAAAACCATTCATGCTCCTCTTGGAACAAATTTCAAACATATTCTTCTGTAGCAAGGTCTCACACCATAACAAACACCATGATAGGGGTTTAAGTGTCTTTGCCAGTCTCTTTTCAGTGGTGCCCTCTGCTAGGACGAGAGGTAATGGTAGCAAGGTAAACACAGGAAGTTCTACCTCAACATGAGGAAAAAATTCTTCGCTGTGAGGGTGCCAGAGCACTGGAACAGGCTGCCCAGAGAGGTTGTGGAGTCTCCTTCTCTGGAGACTTTCAAGACCTGCCTGGATCTGTTCCTGTGTGGAACGCCCTGGGTTCTCCTGTGCTGTCAGGGGGGTTGGACTCGCTGATCTCCAGAAGTCCTTTCCAACCCCTACCATTCTAAGGTTAAGAAATATCCAGAATAAAAACCTAATCTGAGCCAGAGACAGACAGGGCTCCCCTAACTTGAGATTTGGGGCACAGGTATGAGAGGCAATTACTTGTAGCTTTTTCTGGTTGGGACCTTATTTTTACATACATTCTTTTTTTTTGTTTGTTTTTAGCTAAGTAACAACAAAGGAAAACTGAGGAGGCTGACATGTAGATGAGGAGGACTGTCTCAGATACCAAAGCCAAATGGAAGTGTATTACACACCCAACACACAAACAACAGCACCAGTGTGTGCCCACATCTTTCCACCAGGTGCTGTCCCAAATTTACATGTTGTTCTGGGCAAGAGAATACTCCTAAGCAGTGCTGCATTTTACATTGCTGGTCACTTCCACAGTTGGGTTTTGTCTTGCAGCAATGAAAGTGGTGGCTCATGGGCAATCATTTTCTCCAGATTTCTCATATTTCTTACCATCACCCACAGCAAAGCTGTTGTTTCCATCCCTCTTGCCTGGCACATGGAAATACAAAAATGGTGCATTTGTATTGCTTTGGTCTGATGATCTCCCTCTACAAGGGTCACTATCAGCTTCACCTCACAGTGACTCCTATTCAGAGCATGGAAATGCCTGTGCCTTTATGAAACCACCAGCTCAAAGTGCCTTCCATGCTTTTGCATCTAACTCCAAATAGCATCTCAAAAAAGTGCTCTTGAGCATCTGGGTTCTTACGTTTAAGGGTTTCAAACCCTGGCTAAAAGCTAAAAATATACTGTATCATAACAGATTTTATCAATGGAAGCCACCAAGGAGAAGAAAATCTGGCTCTTTAACACATTTCCCCTTCTAGGTACACCTACACAGTGTTTTCCTCTGTCTGTTCCTCCAGCTTCCAACACAAGAAAAACCTAGCATCACCCTCACACCAAAAAGAAAACAACAGCAGTCCCTGGCCCTATCGGTCATATTCTCATAGAATCATAGAATTATTTTGGCTGGAAGAGACCTTCAAGATCATCAAGTCCAACCTTATTCCTAGCCCTATCAAAACCACTAAACCACGTCCCTAAGCACAACATCGACCCGGCTCTTAAACACCTCCAAAGATGGTGACTCCACCACCTCCCTGGGCAGCCTATTCCCATGCCTGACAACCCTTTCAGTAATCTTTTCTAATATTCAGCCTGAACCTCCCCTGGTACAACTTCAGGCCATTTCCTCTTGTTCTATCACTTGTCACTAGGGAGAACAGACCGACTCCTGCCTTGCTACAACTTCCCTTCAGGTAGTTGTAGAGAGCAATAAGGTCTCCCCTCGGTCTTATCTTCTCAAGGCTAAGCAGCCCCAGATCCTTCAGCCTTTCCTCATAAGAGACATGCTCCAAACCCTTTACTAGCTTAGTAGCCCACCTCCGTACCCTCCCAGCACCTCAACGACCTTGTAGAGAGGGACCCAAAACTGCAGACAGTATTCGACGTGCAGCCTCACCAAAGCTGAGTACAGAGGAATGATCACCTCCCTGCTCCTGCTGACTGCACTATTCCTGATAGAGGCCAGGATGCTGATGGCCTTCTTGGCCACCTGGGCGCACTGCTGGCTCATGTTCAGCCGGCTGTCAATCAACACCCCCAGGTCCTTCTCTGCCTGGCAGCTCTCCAGCCTCTCCTCCCCACTCCTGTAGTGCTGCTGGGGTTGTTGTGGCCGAAGTGCAGGACTCGGCATTCGGCCTTATTGAAACTCATGGAACTGTCCTTGGCCCAGCAATCCAGCCTATCTAGATCCCTCTGCAGAGCTTCTCTACCCTCAAGCAGATCAACACTTCCACCCAGCTTGGTGTCACCTGCAAACTTACTAAGGGTGCATTCTATCCCCTCATCCAAATAATTGATTCAGATGTTAAACAGGAGTGGCCCCAGTACTGAGCCCTGGGGGACACCACTCGTGACTGGCCACCAACTGGGTTTAACTCCATTGACCACAACTCTTTGGACTCATCCATCCAGCCAGATTTTTACCCAGGAAAGCGTATGCCCATCCAAGCCAAGAGAAGTCAATTTCTCTAATACAACACTCTGGGAAACAGTGTTAAATGCCTTGCTAAAGTCAAGACAGACAACATCCACAGCCTTACCTTCATCCAACAAGCAGGTCACCCTGTCACTGAAGGAGACCACGTTTGTTAAACAGGACTTGCCCTTCGTAAACCCATGCTGACTGGGCCTGATCACCTGGTTATCCTGCTTGTGCTACATAATGGAACCCGGGAGGATCTGCTCCATCAGTTTCCCTAGTACTGAAGTCAAACTGACAAACCTCTAGTTCCCCAGATCATCATTCCATCCCTTCTTATATATGGGTGTTATATTGGCTGACCTCCAGTCTGTTGGTACCTCCCCAGTCAGCCAGGACTGCTGATAAATGATGGACAGTGGCCTGGGAGCACCCCTGACAGCTCTCTCAGCACTCTAGGATGTAACCTATCTGGCCCCATAGATTTATGCACACTGATGTTAAGCAGCAGGTCATGGACCATCTCCTGCTGAATTGTAAGGGGGACACTGTGTTTCTGGTCCCCGTCTCTTGGCTTGGGGGAGTAACTTTCCCTGGTGCAAGTGTTCCCATTACTAAAGACTGGGGCAAAGAAGGCATTAAGCACCTCAGCCTTCTCCTCATCTTTTGTTACCATATTTCCTCCTGAATCTAGTGGGGGATGGAGGCCTTCCCTGGCCTTTCTTTTATCGTTAGTGTATTTATAGAAATTTTTCTGGCTGCTCTTTATCTCTAAAGCCTTTAAAGATTACTTCTGCTCTTTGTTTTGAGACACATTACATTATTTAGCTCTAGTAAAATGTACACCCGTTTCCTTGTTAAGAGCTTACCAAGCTTTCCAAACTGTCCTTAATTTTTTGCCAGTTGACTCTTCATGTGAGGGACAGGCTATTAGATAATACCTTTTTAATGGTCCATATTACAAGAAATTGTAGCACAGCAATACAGTGCTACTAATGTACATCTTATTCTTTCCTGTTCTTTAAATTTCTTTTTGACTAATCACCCTTGCAATATCACAGAAATACTGATGGGATGTGAAATTGCTGTTCTCTTGCTTTACTTTTACCTTATCTCTGTCTCTTTCTTCATCTTTCCCTCTTCAATCTTTGCCTTTTATCTAAAAAAATTTCTTGTACAAACAAAACTATCCTGAAGACAAGCCCCCCCAAAAATGGACAAGAAGCTCAATTCTGCAACAACTCTACCAAGGTCAGAAGTGACTAATTAAGTTTTACATCTCACACAGAAGATATTTCAGCCAAAGAGGAGCATGTATGAGATACAGAAGCTGCTTTTTTTTTTTTAGCCCCAAAATCCTGCACCTGATAAGAGTTTTATGTATCACTGCAGGTTTTTAGGTAACATAATACACAATATCAATAGAATTACACTTAGGAATTAATTAGGTATCAGAAGGTTCTGTATTTCACGTAAGGCGATACCATTACTACAGCTTGAGACCTTTCAAATGTTAATTCATTGAGGTAATTGAGTCTAGTTAAGAGTACATGGTTGAAAGACAGAAAATATTTATTTTCTGCTCATACTGCTGTTCTGCTCTACCTTGAACATGGCACTATTGTTTCACTCCCTCCATTTTGTCTTTTTATATTATGAAGCCACAGGCTTATCAAACACTGTGTATTGTTTACCTCAGTAGAGCCCAGTTATCCAGTGGGGCCTCCAGATGCTGCAGTACAAACAATTAATATCATCAGAGTATCCTGATCTACAATATCACCGTTACCATGACCAGGCTTTTACTAAGCTCACCCTGAATTCATTTCCTCAAAATCTGGGGAACACTGTGACACATCTAGTTGCTCTTACTTAAATCTGACACCCACTGAGCAAAGCCTAGTAATCAGTAATATTCAGCAGTCTTAAAAGGAAGGCTTGGTTCTGTGCTATTCATCAACTAGGACTGTGTGCCCAATTAAATCTTTTCTTCCCATGACCTGTGAAAGCACCAGTATACTTCCAGTCAATTACCAGTTGGTAAATGTTAGAAGAAATACATGCAGGTGTGTTTAGGCCACACAATTTGTGGAAAACAACTGTTGTTAAACAGCTGGTAAAGCTCCAGCCATGAGGCTGTTAATCCCTCTCATGTATCATAATGTAAGTAAAGAAACAGAAATTAGCAGCATGCTGAAAAGGGGCATTTCCTGGGGAAACAGAATGCAAAAACAAATGAAGAAAGTGATACCTGTCCACTGGTTCACTAACAAATACACCATTCAGATGGCTCATTTGTTCCCCCAGCTTACAATACATGAAAATCTGCCCTATCCCATCATGTGAACTCCAACTATAATTAGGATCAAATATTTTGATGGTGACTTTTAAAAATATTAATAGCATATCCTGAAACATTTTGTGAAATTATACACTCCAGATGTGATTCTGGACAAGGGCAGAAAAGGAACTATCAAATCTTGATGTTGGCTTCTGTTTTTATGGAAGATTGAGCCAATGCATACTGGGCACTGCATTTTAAACTCAAGGTATCTCCAAGCTGCTGCATTACAGAAGTTGTCTGATTAAAAACAGGCCTTGTCATTTCTAAGTGCTGCCAGACAAAAATGTGACCAGATGCTAAAATGTCACCTCCACTCAATAAAGAAATTACTGCAGTAGCAAGTCAGATTTTAGTGGGGCAGAAGAACAAGCAACTTGCTCAAAAGCAGAAATCTTCCAGGAGAAAATATCTCCATCCACTTCACAATGCCTCCTTCGGACTTTTAATCCACTGGGTAACATTGCCTACAATTTACACTGACAGAAGCTAAAGTGGCAGTTACACAAAATACGGCATCAAAGATCTGATACTTACAGGCAGCATGGAATAAACTGCCTACCTTAACTACTAGGCTTCCTTATCAAGAGCACTGGTACAATTGTGAGATGTCTGTGGGCTGAAGGCACAGCATATATCACTCTGTAATAGCAATCAGGGCTGTCTGTCTCAACCCATAACCCACATGAAAGTGAGCACTTGTCAAGAAGATGGCATTAAAAAAGGACACTGCTGTCTGACAGGAAAGGTGATCAGAAATATCAACTTGCCACCATCCAATTAAACCAAGCAGAGTAGATATAGAAGGGCAAGTTCTGAAGAGGCTTTGGACAAAATTAATCCATTTAAACTTGGTTTTGCCCAGGGTAGATTTGTTTGTAAACTTTCTTATATACTTTCTCCTAAACAGTATTGTAGGGTTTCAGATTGTTCCAAAAACACATGCTGAAAGGTGTTATATGTCTAAGCACTATATATTACATATATAATTATATTTTCCTTTTTTAGTGGGTGTTTTCTATATGGCATTCTAATAGAATTTAATGCATTCAGGGTCCATGTTCTGTGTTCCTTTTGAAATCTGTGAAACATTTCAGAACTCTGTATATCGACAGCATATTGTAAACAGAGTAGTTAGTCTCTTTTTACCAGACAAGCAAGAGGTTTCATCTAAGGTTCAATAAGCCTCTCCAATCAGACAAGATAATGAAGAAAATATGAGTATATGAAAACACAAACAATGCCTGGATTCAATAACACCTTATTTCTAGCTTTTCAAAGCTTGCTTTTTTAAATTGCAAAAAAATTTTTAAAGCAAAAGTGATGTGGCTTTTAAGATGTGGCTGGACTCCAGCAGAAGGCTTTGCTAATCCTGAATCAAAGAGGTTTCCTAAGATTTTGAATGGGAGTAGAAAATACAGATTATAATATACATGAATGTGAAGAGTACATAAACACTGTTATTTAGGAAAATTATATTTCTAATTAAAATACCCTAATTATCCAAAATAATTTACTTCTCTGCAGTTTTTAGTAACTTTCTATGATGGAGCACTACTTGATAAGGAACAGTGGACTATTAGACAGTGATGGAAAAAGAGAATAGAAAGGTCATTTTTATTACCTTGACTTTGCCACCAAAGAAATTTCAAACATTCATGTTCATTCATGTTTTACATGTGTGTATGATGGACTAACTACTATAGAAATTAATATAAAATCCTTGACAGCCTTTATCTAGCTCAATGCATGTTTTTCAGTGATCTACCACTCGGGAATCTCTGTCTAGTATTTTGTGATGCCCATTTCTAGGTTCTTCACCCTGAGCAACTCTTCCCCACTTGCACTTGGTCCTCCAACCCAAAAGTATTTTTATGTTCACAAAAGTCAAAAGGCTGCATCTGAACCTTTTTGGAAACAGCACCTTACAATGAGGCTGAATTTTCCTATGAATAAAAGATGACAATTTTACTGAATCAAGATGGGCCACTGTGAAAAAGTTACAACTTGGCTATTTACATGTTTGTTTTGTGTTGTGGAATTTGCTTACTGTAAAGCTGCTTGGCAAAGTGGTATCAGCCCAGGACCCTTGCCAAGTTTGTATTATGCTAGTTAGATCAGAACTCCTGATGTCAAATTGCAACTTGATTATTGGGAATGGATGTCACACAGAAATCTGAAGTACTTCCAGGACTAATTTTTTGGCACAGTATGTGTCTTCTCTGTACCTTCTAGGAAAAAAAATATATGAGATGTGAAAGGACAAATAATATATCAAATGAAACTGCTTTCACAGGACTGTGATGAGTTCCTAATCCTATTGCAATCCCAGCTGCCTGTAGATGACGAAGGTCCTCTAGATTCAATAACACTTTGAAATCAATGAGAGAGAAACCCAAGTGAATTAAGGATGAGGATGCGTTCCTTGACTTAGCTTCCCTCTCCTTATGGCCACTCAGGCATTCACATTAGCTTCTGTGGGAAGAAGCTATGTTTCATCAGGCCTTCAGGAACAGACAAAGGACCATCTTTACAGACAACCCTCTATTCATAAATCATTGTAGCTACCATTAGGAGCACTGGGGTAAAGGCAGTTCAGGGCATGAGATGTAAGACCAGTACAGAAGCAGTCCTAAGATGTCTATTCCTTGATCTGAGCAGAATTTTTGTGATCAAACTGAAAGAGCCAATCAGATTTAGAGCTACAGGACTGTTATGTTTTAGACTATACTGTTTGTGCTTACATGGTGGACGGAAACCAATTTCTTGCCTTTGTCCAGCACTCTGTGATTTGGCAACACTCAGTAAATATTACCCAAGTATAAGAACAGAGTTCCTCTCCTCATTCATTATTTGTCAGCATGCTGTTGAAATTAATAGGTCAAACTCTGACATTCATATTCAGGAGCAAGCCCTACAGAGGGCCCAGATCTGAAAAAGGATTTAGCTTGATACTGTACGTTCAGCACAAAATACCATAGCCTTTAGAAATCAAATTTTAAAGAACTACTATTCTGTTTAGGGAAACGAGCAAGATATGCCTTATCTCATCTTTTTGCAATGATATGACTACAGCCCCAAGTCCCCAGCTTTTCTCCTTCCTACACAATCTATGCACCTGACTAGCTAATTGGGAGAGTAAATTAAATTATAACGGGTTGACTGGGTGAAATACAAGCTTAAGGAGAGATAAGGGTGATGGATGCCTGTGGCCAGCTGTTAGGGTTGTTGTCTGTGGCCATTCTTTATGCAGATGGAGAACAGTATTGATAGCATATGGCATGGGAGTTCGGGCTTGGAAGGCAGATACAGCACACTACTGATAAAAGGAATTAAAACCAATGCAGCATGGTGGCTAGGAAGCCAGTCTGATAAATTAAACTGCTGACCATCTTCCTACTTTTGGAACCTCTACATCTTACCCAGATCTCCAGGATCCCACCTCTATTCCTACTGCTTATCTTTCACCTCCACCTGCAAAGGAGCCAAGTAGCCTTACCTGGAAAGGAGCAAAAGCCAATAGCCATTCCAACATATGCATGCATGCAGACAGCAAGCTGGTCAGTTGGTAAGGCTGGCCTGGGTGAAAGCCTCATAAAACACTATGATTATGCTTGTTCCTTGAAAATCTTCCCACCACCTGGGTAACTAAGTGCTTTAGAAGATGGTTAATTACTGGGGAGTTAAGTTAGTGGGATACACAGAATATAAGGAGCTATAAGAGAGTGAGACTCTTACTACAGCTTCAATGATAAGTCAAACAGGCGTAGAGCATCCCAGGCCTTAGAGAACAAGATACTCTGTACATCACAGAGTCCCCTGGCCACTGCTACCACTGAAGTCAAGGTCTTAATCTTTTGGACCAGCTGTGACCTAGTTTCCCGTGGGGTTAAAAGTTTATTGCCACTTCTTTTTCTTCTGAACAGTTTTAACATTAATCCTGGACAACCTCTCTTCTCACATGGTTCTCCTTCTTGTCATATCAGAGTTTGGACTTGTTTCTTCTCCCAATAGATTTGTTGTTTCATTCCTCTTGGCATCTTTCATCCTTTTCAATGTACATGACCCAAACTACACTATAACACAGAGGGGCTTCTCTGCAGTCCCTTAAAATCCCAGAATGATTTCACCAGACACTTTGTGATATATCTTCTGAACGTTTACATCAAAAAAGTAGAAGCTGTTTTTAGCTGACCCTCTTGATAGGCAAATATTCAATAGATCACTAAAATTACTTGCTTTCTCTATCTTACTGATGGGATACCTATGTCCATGCATGACAGTGTAAACAGCCACATCCTTCCAATGTCTCTGCTATACCTACGCTATGAATAAACTATGGCCTTCAAGAATTCTTTAAAGGGCAACTACCAGCCAGCTCAGTAGAAACTTTAATGCTGCCAGTTTAAAAATAAATATATCAGAAATTATATAATAGTGAAAACAGAGCCATTTGCCTCTTAGAGCACTGGTTTTCACAAAGAAATGCACCTGAGAACAATACACATCTTGAGGATCCAAAAGATTATTCTGCAAATTGGTGTACAATGCTAGTGAAACAGCCTTATCTAGACACAGTAAAAAGAAAACTTTACCAAAAAAACAAAGCAGACAATATGTGTATGGACGTGGGAGCACTTCAGAGAAAAAAAAATAAAATAAAAAAAGCCCCAAACAAAACAACAAAACAGGTAATTTGGGTATGGATTCCCTGTGTTTGTAGCTATCTTGTGTTCTAGGTTTTCTCATATTACCTCAGAAAATAAGCCCAGAAAAGGATAAAATACAGTAAAATAGGATGTGTCTGCTTTTTATGATATTCCTGTTCATCTCTGTGGAATCTCACTGTTCCTCTGAATAAATGTTATTATCCTCAAATTGCTTTGTACCTTATTAATAATTATTAAAAATTGAAGGCTCTCCTTCAGAAAATGGATACAGTTGTTTGGAATGAGTAACATGAAGTTTATGCTGATCCACCAAACATCAGTCATGCTCTTGTACCAACGGACAATGCAGTACAGGACATGAAGCTCCAGGAAATTCAAGTAACACCAGCTACGTCAGGACTCTGAAAGTTTCAGAAAGGTTTGCACAGCTTCTCACCAATAAGCCTCATACAGTACCCAAGAACTGTCCTAGTGCATGAAAATAGACCATCCATTGATGGTCAGAATGGCCAGACTACTTTGGGAAGCATAGCAGCTGTTTTGGTATTTCAGTTTTGTTTTAAAGAAAAAATGTCAAAGATTTCAAAGAAAAAAGATTATTCTGACTTTTAAACTTTTCAGATTTTCTATCAAAAAATAAAAAACTAATTAAAAAATACAGCGATTTTATATAATTATCCAAATCTTAGAACATTTGAATTTCTAGACATATTACTTGTTCTTCCACTGGGTCATTTTTTTTTCATCCTCCATTTTCCTTTTAAGAAAAAAGGAAGTAAAAAAGGTGACAAAATGAGATAAAGCAGAAAATTTATTACAATTTATAAGCCTAAACTTCAGATATTTATTTTATCTGAAGACACAATTTTCCAAAACAGGGAAAAAAAAAGTTAGTTACAATGGAAAATGTCCAAACTCAGTATGTCCAGTTAAAAAATGGCTTTATTATGTCTATTTCTTTCTACCTTTACACTCACAATGACATATGTGGGTTTCTCAAATTGGAATTAGATGTCAAACAGAAATACTTTGAATTGGTAACTAGTGGGTTCTACTATTATCTTAAAAAAGACACATCATTATCATCTTTTTTAGTATACAGTGTTTATTCAGCACAGTCATGGCTATTGCTAAAGAGGCTGTCCTTTAATCTCCCTGCCAAACTGGGCAGTATTATCTCAAGAGACCAATATGAAGAACTACCATCACAGCAGATAACATTGCTGTCCTTCTAATAAGGACTCTTCATGACGTTGAAGCACGTGCTACATGGTGGCAAGGGAAAATTTGTTGGGTATGTTTCGTTCTGGAGTTTGTTCAAGTTTGTTGGTAGCACAAATAAATGGTACCTGAAAGGGAGAGCCTGGCCATACTCTAAATGTGATGTCAATTCTTCATAGATTAAGTTAACTTAGCAGTTTCATATATGTTTTCTGTTAGAATCCCACATTTTTGTCTTCAATAACTACAACAATAATAGGAGAAAAATATTTGAATATCATTTCTTCAGACAAAGTTATTTGATTTTTAGGGTTTTGGTGCTTTTAAAAATGCACTTAATTGTTAACTTTTACCATGATGCACTTTCTTCTTTCAAGTGACTAAGTCTTGGATCGTTTAGGGTTTATTTTGTTTTAAATACTGCATGTTAAACACTTAATGATGCCAGTCTAATGTAGTGGATTCAGTATCATACTCAGTGGTCAACAGCTCTGCAGCCTTCAAGGCTACATTTCTTTATTTCTCTCTTTGTGAAATCATGTAGGTGGTTTCAAGAAGAAAAGGGAACGTGAAAGCCTTGCCCTCTCTTCTAGCAAACATTTCACCAACAGAATGATCTGGAATAGGAAGGAAGCTTGAAAGAGGCTTTACTACTTTTGTAAGAAATTTTAATAGTAACAGCTACATTTAAGAAATAAAAGAAGGAACTCATGATGGAAATAAAAAATAAAAACAAACCAGCAGTGTCTCAATCTGGATCAAGACAACAGAGAGGGAGCTGTGCCAAGTGTCTCCTATGAAGCACCAAGTGACTCCCCGTTTTTCTGGACAATTTCATAGACATGTGAGATACAATACTTAATTAGTTTCTCTCTCTCTCTCTTTTTTTTTTTTTTTTTTTTTTAACTATCCATCTGCAAGCAACAAACAGCAATGAAAACTCCCTACATGCCAGTGAACCTTCTGTGAGAACTTCAAGGAAAAGAAGGGGGATTCAAACCCTACAACCCATTCTCCTTTCAGGCTTTCAGGACAGGTGGTCAGTAAGAAGCTGGTTTTTGAGGACTTGCAATCAATTTTCCAACCATTATGAATTGTGCTGAGACTCTAACTCATTTGCTGGGACTACCAAATATCTACAAAAGAACTGTGATCTTTGATTACCTGTGCGGCTTGAGTTCAACTGCTAACTAGAAAGAAAGCACATTGTTTAATCCTGGCACCATTCCTTTGACTTTACAGATGTTTATCTAGAAACACATTTGGCTTGAAAAGTGTTGCTTTAAATTGATCCTCAGAGTCTTCTTAACCCTGTTAAGCAGTTGAGGATTGAGTATACTGCATTATTTTCTGAGATTTACCTGTGGTCTATTTGCAGAAGCCACTTTTCTATCACTGTATTGACACACAAATGGAACCTACACTTAACCTCACTGCATTTGCTAACTCAACACAAATCAAAGATTTCCACTCTTCATTGTCAAAAAGATGAACTATTTTCTGTCCAACTCGGATAGCCCTAGTATATCCAGATCAGTCACTTTGCAGAAATGGTGTAAGCCACAATACCAGGTCCTTACCACTAACATCTCAGAACATTTCCCTCTTGTGACTATAGGTTTCTGTGTACTTTTCTTGCTGTGACAATCAATTCTGAGAAAAATGTTCTGCAGCTCTGTTTGTGTATGTCACTTGTAAGTTATAGTAGAGCATAGAACTTTTGGCACTATGTACTAGGGTTGGAATAATGATCTGAATTGCTCCTTCCTGAAGAGCCTCTCATAAAGCTATGAAAAGGAAAAATGGGGGAAATAAAGGAGGAGGTAGACCCACAAAAGCATCAGTGCCATGTACCAAAATACCACTGCTAGCACAGATCAGTGTCTCTACTGCCTGAGACAGCTGAAGAAGAGAACAGATGCAATGACTCATGTTACTAAAGGTACAGTGCTTCTGATTAGAGCTTAGTTTCCTGTATTGTTAAATCAGCAACTTTCCCAAGTGCTGAATTAAATATGTCTTAAATGGTGTTTCAAAGTTACAGTTGGTTACATTTGGGCATGCTGACCTTAACAATGTCATTTAAAATATTTTCTTTTTAATTAAGGTAATACGTAAGGTCTGAGGATGAGTATTGTTTTCACTTCATTAATTTTATGGTTAAATGGAAAATAAGATACAGAAACAGATTAGCAAAACAGCATGACAAAAAGGACCTTCCAGTTAGCCTGAACCCTCAGCACAATACTCATGGGTCCAGACCCATTAGTCTTTAATGCTAGGCAGCCTTTGTGCCCAGGAACTCTGATTTCAGAATTGCCAGGCACCCACAGTTCCAAACACAGCTCATAGGATCAACCACCATGCACCCAGTCTGACAGTCACACTAGCTGGTCTACACACAATATAGGTAAAGCTTTTGCATAAAAATAGGTAAATATTTTCTTTTTTTTTTTTTTTTTAGCAGCAGAAGGGCAGTTCTGTAAGCTCCCTTTCTGTTGGCTGCTGGAGGATTAACATTAAATATTCTTCCAGCATGATAAAGTGAAAAGTTACATATGGCAACAATAACTTAGGCAGCACAGAAAATGATCCACATCGCTTACCAAAGTTTAACCAAATTGCAGTATGATATAGCATAGCTATCATGTAACATAACGCTATGGTTTTAAAGGAATTACTTAGATTTGAATTAGAATCTAAAATTAATAGAGAGATACAGAGATTTCTGTAACAGGAAAGTCTCAAAAAACTTGAAGTACTTCAACCTGGGAAAGTCTTAAATGGGAAAAAAGACAGATACAAAATAATGTATAAAACTGAGGAGGTAAGTCAAGAACTTTGATTCATTTTTTCTGATTAACATACAACTAATGAAACTAAAATACCAATTGACTTTCTAACACAGTATTTGATTATAATCTAGACACATACTTGCTAAAAGATATTAGTAAGAGCATTACATTAGGAGTTAACATTCATGCAGATAACAAAAGTTTCTAAGGATGCAAATTTCTTTTAAAGAAATTAAAAAAATAAAGATTCTAGTGCTCCAAAGTATACAATAAACTGATAGTGCTTAGAAAGAACCTTTTGCAAGAACCCGAACAGGAAGCTGCTTCCTCTTCTTGTGTTGGCTTTTCTTGGTATAAGTTATTGGCCTAGAAAAGCCCTTCTGGAAAAGACTGATAATTCTGTCTTCAAAATTAGTACTCTGAATATAGGGGCACTTCTTACAAGCTTTCATTATGTATTTGGGTGCTGTTTTCATAAGCAGCAAATAGCTGATTTTTCAAAAATAGGCCCACACATCTCAAACAAAATGCACTGAAAAAAAGCTCCTTTAGCTTTTGTAGTTATTAGATAAAGGTGTTAACTTAAACAGTAAGACAAGTGAATAGTTTCCCTCACACTCCTTTTTCCAAGCATCACATCACTCTTCCTCACAGGATTTATTACTGTTTAAAGGAAGATTCTCACTGGATCCATTCCTGAAAACACAGGGGGACAGATGGCAGAGCCTTTACTCCAGTGACTGTGAACCAGCAGGTCATCTGTTTTTGTGAAGGGAATCCTTGTTTAATAGATGAATTAAAGAGCTACAGGTCAGAAGATCTTAATCATATATCTTATGCTGGAAGGGTCTTGTGGTGTAATTTGCAGGAAGCATAATAGCATTTTTTTCCTCAAATTATTTCTCTTTAAAACGAGATAAAAAATATTTTATTAAACAGTTGTAGACTACTCAGAGATCACAAAATGGAAGAAGTCTAGACAACTGCCAACTTCATCCAAAAATTGCCTGACCTCTTACTGAAATATTTGCAGATTTGTTTGCAGGCTGAACAGTTCCTGATAGGGTAGCTTGTTTCACTGCTCAGTCCACACACTCTGTCTGCAGCTGCTCTCAGGAGACACGTATAATCATCGCTTTGTCACGATGGCAATGGTGATAATGACACTGTGTGCAGTAATGAAAAGCAAGTACATATTTCATTTTCTGTAAGGGTTGGTGCTTGGGCAACACTGCCTGCCAGCTGTCTCTGTCCACAGCACAACCTGTAATTTAGTTAACAGAATGAGCCATTTCAGAGATCAAATCATTATCCTGCCTGGTTTTATCCATCTACTGTTGCTGCCTGCGATAAACATAGTAGGTCTCACAAACAAAGTCTTTTTGGGTGGAAAGGATGGAAAAATAAACATTAAAAATAGAACACTTGTGCAATCTGATCTGCCGATTCAGAGATTTTTACCACAGCACTGGAACCTCCGCTTCTTACCTCTGAAGTTAAGCAAAAGCGTCCCAGACATGCAATTAATTTTGATTTTGCATCTTTACTTCTATCTTCCTTGATACTTATACAGTGTTTTGTGTGATATCTGTGGTCTGACCAGAAATTCTCTGTAAAATTCTGTTTCTGCTTTACAACCATCATGTGTTTTCAGATCCAGGTGAATGCTATGATTCAGTTAGGCTCCTAGCCAGATGAACTTTTAGGGAACACTGCTCACAGTACAGTATTAATCAAATGTAGAGTGCAATTCTGAGCATAAATTACTCCACATTATGGTCTACAACTTCAAGTTCTCACTCAATTTTCCCCCTCAGTGTTTCGTTAACTTTTAGTATTGCACCTTCCCTTAAGTCAGTTTCCATTCATTCCACTCCTGTGCCTCCATCATCCTAAAAGAACTTGTAATATGCAAATCCTTGCACTTCTCAGAGACAAGAAGGAAGGTCTGGTTTAGCCTCATGGGCTTCAGACCACTGGCAGAAGAGACCTAAATCATTTCTGAAGAAGCTACTCAAATCCCCTACTGTCTGCTGATGAGGGGGCGTGCATACTCCCTGCTCTCTGCAACCAACTTAGGCTCAAATGACTCTCTGGATGACTTTAAACATCTAGAGCAATAACCTAATCACAGGGATCTCACTTATTAGATTTGATCCTTAGGATGGTAACTTGGAAAGAAAATTTAACCATCTTCAGTCCACAGTTCACACAAAGGTACTGCATTGGAGCACAAAGTGGTAGAAAAGGGATGTTATCAGGTCTGGATTTTCCCTGTTCTTACAAGAGCAATATACTACCATTTAATGGGAGCATTGTGCCATTTACTCCATAAATAGTTGTGAAGAGCTGTGGTATCTACAGAAAGATATATAAATAGTTAATATATATTATTCTCAGAGTAAAATAAAAACAGTGGTGATCCTAAAAACAAGTACTTATGTACCCAATTCTTAAAAGCAAAGCTGGTTTGCTACCAAAATTATGATGCAACCTTTAATAAATTATCTTATAGAATACAACCACCAGAGTACTGAAGGTAACACATACCCACTTTTTTTGTTTCTTTTTAAAAACAAACAAACAAACAAAAACACAAACAAACAAAACGTTCTTCTTTTTTTTTTTTTTTTTTTTTTTTTTTTTTTTTTCTTTTTTTTTCCCTTTTTTTTTTTTTTCCCTCCT